>QGMJ01000210.1:0-42895 GCA_007821545.1 Lachnellula subtilissima
GAATATTGATATGCGTAAAGAAGAGGTTGAAAAGATGTGTCTTGTCGCATTAATGTGAGAAATTGTGAGTGTGAATGTCATTTGAGAACGAGAGAGATGTTAAAAGAGTTGCTGATTTATATACTTAATACAACATAACTTTTCGGATACTGGCGAGCTTCTCTTCCTACTATAAGTGACTTTGCTAAATACAGACACCTTCGCAGGATAAGTATAGACTAGAGCGACAAAGTCAAACAAGCTAATAAGTGTCAACCTATATTGGTGAGGAATCCATTCATCTCTCGTTACACACCCAAGTGTTCCATGTTTCATCTTTGACTACATGTATTCCGTTGCTCATGCAATAGGGAGCGGGGATATAGCATAACCTAACATTCTCGTCGGAAGGCTTGATAGAGAGTGCTGCTAAGGGGAAAGGTTGGTCGCACAAACCTCACTGTTATATATTCAATATGGAATGTGACTACCTATGCATCTTTGCCAACTTTTATCTCCTCCACTCGGTTGTCTCGATCTCACCACCTAGTTGTCAGGCGAAGGCCTAGTATATTGGTATGGGGGCATGGACCTCCAAGTCTGCTTACTGCTTCTTCTTCGAATCACGGTATATATATGCTAGTGAAGTGACGAGAGTGATTATTGGTCTTATAAAATAGTTTAAACAGATCGAATCTTTACAGCGCAGAAGTTCCTTCACGCTAAAACTATGCATAATTCAAAAATGGAGTAGCATTGATAGTGAGTTATAATCAGAGCTGCAGCGCCTGAAGTTATATAATAGTTCTGGCAGCATTAATCTTATTCCCTCAGCAGACGCAATCAAACGCCGTCGATGCGTACATAGTGGACGACAGTGTTTGTCGCCTTGCATGCAAAAGAAAGCAGGCATGAGATCGCACATATGGTGACGTTTCGCCCTCAAGATCTAAGTAAAACTTCCAACTCGAGAGTTCATTCAAATTAATCGTCGGATGCGATGAATTGCTGTCAGTTGTAGGCAAGTCTGCTGTCATAGTGAACTTACAGTCCTTGACTAAGGGAATGAGATGCTCACATTTCGGCAGTCCTGAGAATCGCTTGATATCAAAACCAACTACCCATCACGTCTCTGTAATAGCTCCCCTTTGGCAGGACCCACCACGTGAGTTCAAGAGAGACAATTTTGATTTGTTTGAAGCTTGAAAGCTCTGCGATGCAGGAGATTAAATACTCTATATTCTATGTTCGAAAAAGCTTAAACGATAATGATCTATAAGTTGGAACGAATTAAAGCAATGAGACCATAGGCCTATCAACAGACCGACAGCGCCATAGTAGACTTGAAAACTCTTGATTCCGCACCCCGGGATGATATCTTACAGTACTCGGCATATCCTTACACAACCAGTCATTGCCACCTGGTATTTTTCGAGAAAAGTATGTCCTACGCATTTCATCGCAAGATCTGACTTCCACCGTCAAGAAAAAAACTGCTGTCAATGAATAAGACGTTTGCAATGTACCATATGATTATTGAACCAGCACTCCAATGATCAAAGGTATATAAAGAATCCTGGTGAACGGCAGCTGAATCCGTGGTCATCAGTAGAGTCGATGTAAGTGGCGGGTGGAAGGTGGCAAGATTCCAGAGATATATATCGATATCATACAAGTCATCTGTGAGATCCCTGAACTTCCTATTTATATTAATAAGAACGAAAATTTTGCTGGCTAGGAGTGCGACGTTATCATGGTGAAGGTCCAGCATTCTATGATCTGCCCCTTGTAGAGACATTTTTTTTGGCATATCAAGTCAGAATCGACAGGTCTGCTGTATCGTTGTTTCTCACCTTTTACATGTCAGATTATGTTATTCGTAGCACCTCCACGAGCAATAGAAACGTCATCCAGGGCGTAACAACGTGGATCGTGGATCGTTCACGAATTCTGTCCATTTATAAATCTCCAAGCAGGCTGTAACCTCCTGGGGGTACAAATACAGAACTGGGGAAAGAAGTTCTTAGGCTTTTCCCAGTGGAGTTGGCCTCGTTGGAGTTCGCTTGGCAGTCGATGGGAGAAGAGAGATAATTGCAGGTTGCAGGGCGGATTTAAGACATTCGAGTGACTCCTTCCGACACTGCTGTAATATTTAATAAGATCTGGGTGCACTTGCAGCAAAGCAGGAGCTTAGTGGTTATTAAATCACACATATATAAAGATTCAAGGAAGATGAATTCTGAAGAAAGCCTCATAGAGAGGCGATGCTATGCTCTAGGTGTACGCACCGAACCTCCAAACAAACGAGAAAACTCGGATCCCTATGCACCAATAAATATGCACACATGCCGTGAAAAATACCAAAGACCCTCTAATTACGATCCAACCTGCGTCTCAGATTTCTTGTCCGCCGCATAAGCTTCTTATACTTGTGCTTCTTCATCTTCAGCTTTCTTTGCCTCTTGACGCTAATCGCAAACATGCCCTCGTATTCCCGCACACCACCAATTTGCGTCAAGTATTTATCCTGGCGTGCTTGCATCCTACCACGGAAACGGGTGGGTGTGGACATCGCTGTGGGTGTGGCGACGAGGGGGGTGGAGTGCGTGAGGTATGTGATTTCTCCATATTTGTCTGTGGACTCGGAGATCGTGACGACGGCTGTGTAGGTCTTGTGTGTTTCTTGGGATGCTTCGAGACCTGCTGCGAGGGATTCGGGGGTGTTCTCGGGGACTGGCGCAGGAGGTGGGTTGAAGGATTGGTATTTTCCTGAGAGAATGTGGCGGGGGAATCTCATGGATGCATCATCGGGAGCGCTGTCTAGATGTTGCACATCTTTCCGGTTGGCTTCTGCTGTGATTGCTGCCCGCAACTCATCCTTCTCTTCACTGCTTGTCTGCTCTTGCTGTTGCGATGGGATCTTGAGCTGCCTCAGGTTCCCCGTGATCATATCGAGATTTTCTACAGTTTGCGATAATGTAGAAATCACTTCCGTGGGCTTGCTGTTTGTCTTTATGCGTTGTGTAAAGATGGAAGCGAATGCTTCTTCGCTGACAGCTTTTGGGAAGCTACTAGTGAGGGAAATGGGGCGATAGAGGGAGAAGAAGTCGGAGGCTGAGATTTCTATACCAAAGGTCGTTAGAATAGGTCATACAAGCCTAGTTACCAGAGATACGTACGGTTAGGAGATATGTGATGTGTACTGGGCACACAGGGAAGATTCCGTAGCGATTCATCTCTGCCCTTTCCACTTGACGCTAAATCCTTGCTCTTCTTTTTACTTGCACGGGAGGCTTTCTTCTCGCCCTCTGGCCGCGCAGGGGCTGCAGCCGCAGCTTCCCCCTGGCCATGTGCTACACCTTTAGAGCCATCTGCGGGACTAGAGGGCTTTGAGGAGGAGTATCGTCGCTGGTGGGAACGGTATGACAAGGCTTGAACTGCCACGGCGCGCTGGGCGGAATTGGAGAAGGACGAGGCTGTAGGAATTGGCGTCGCAGTCGAGGCTACCCGACGGACTGAAGAGGAGAACATGCCGCGTCCCAGGGTGGAGAATGGCAGTGTTTGGGGGTGATGGGAAGAGGAGAGGAGGAGTTGTTGGATTCCTTGTTCCGTTGCGAAAGCCGGAAGCGCTTGATAGCCGCCGACCGCCACAGTTGGGTCACGTGTAGAATCATATGATTGCCGGATTAGGTAGGTGTTCCCATTTCTTTTTTCTTTTCTTTGCGGTTTCATAATTACAAGCTATATGGGTATTATTTGTCAAATCTTCACTTTGAGATTATGAGCAAGTATCTGTCATGTTTCTGGTGGGGATGAGGCTGGTGTAAAAACTGTGGCTTGATCCTACTTCTTGAACGAATCAGAAACATTACCTACACATGATCTGTTACAAAATTGGGGGATTCAAACAATGTTCTCCCTTTCTTCAGTGACTAAAGTTATTATTTCCCTTGGTGAGGCAACCACTAAAGTTGAATAAATGAAGCGCCTCCCAATATCCAATTTGATTAGCAAACCCCGAAACATAGCCGGAAAGCCTACTGGAGCACTTGAAGAATCTAGCCCGAGCTTGTATCTCAAGTCGAGTGATAGTTGGAATCGTCTGTTAGGAAGGATAAAGCGTCAATATATGCGTTGATTTTACACGGTCGTCGTAGGAAAGCTGAAATACCGCGGCGGGTACTTAGTATAATGCGTTGTTAGAAAAGGCTGATAATAACTTCAGATTATATGAAATTTCACGGTTGCGAATAATGGGTCTTGTTGTTAAGAATTAAGTGGTTATACACCACCTGTTTTAGCAATCTAGAGGAGAACGCCCCTAATTAGAGGTAGAGCATATAAAGCTCCTTGAATGGAGCTAGAAGAATAGTAGTAATGTAATAAAGCGTTGCTAATTAAGCGATAAAAGGGGGGCAACGATGACCCTATTTAAACCGTCGATTACCTACTAGCGGGCCATGTGAGAACTTAACGTTCTTTGACATAAAAGCTAATTTATTAAAATTGCCACGGCAGCTATATAAGAAGCATAGAACCTTAATTAACCTACTTTCTTGACCTAATAACTAGCTTTTAAACTTAAATCCTTAAGCTGGTTTCAGGTTAGGTGGGTGCACCTCCTACATATCATTCTAACATCAGGGGCAGAACGGTATTCTCACGTGATACTCGCTCCTGCTCAGCCCTGTTGCTTCCCTTCCATCAAGCAGGGACCCTGAAGGCTACTACTGACTTACTACAGTCATTTAGCACGTTTCCTCAATCATAGTAACGATAGATAGGATTCAAACAAATAGTCATTCATAGAGAGTACGGATATTTCTTATTCCCCTATCTACTGTATATATCCTGACATATTACACCATGCCATTCATCCATCAATTAACAAAATGCACGCCCGCTTATCCTAAAAGCCAGCCCCCCCCCATCACGCTAAAACGCAAATAAAACCAAACAAATGAAAGTTTTCATTTATGCAAACTATACAGTCTCTAGAGTATTCAACTGCACATACCCATCCTCCTCGACCCTCCTCCCGCGTCCCGTCACACTCTTGACCGCATCACTCACCCTACCCATAAACCCCCAACCCTTCCCCTTCCGCTGGATCTGTCCCCTCTCCTCCGCCAACGCATCTTCCATCCACTGCGGTCTCTTCCAGAACTTCAAGAGCAAACTCGACGCAACGACGCTTACGGAACTAGCGGCCATAGCCGCGCCAGCAGCCATGGGATGCAAATGCCATCCGAACGGTAAGAAGAAGCCCATGGCGAAAGGGAGGCCGATGAGATTGTATCCGCACGCCCAGGATAGGTTGAGCTTGATGCGGTTGAAGATCGAGCGCGCGAGGTGGATGGACGCGGGGATGTCCATGAGGTCGTTCGGACGCATGAGCACCACGTCCGCGGCTTCCATCGCGACATCTGTGCCAGAGGCCATGGCGATGCCGACATCAGCCGTTGCGAGCGCGGGTGAGTCGTTGATGCCATCGCCGACCATGGCGACACATTCACCTTGTGCTTGGAAATTGCGGATGATTTCTTGTTTCTGGTCGGGCGTTACACCTGCGTGGACGTTTTCGGGCGATATACCGACGATGCGGGCTACGGCGAGGGCGGTGGAGCGTTGGTCGCCGGTCACGATGGCTGTTTTGACGTTCATCTTGTGCAGGGCGGCGACGGCAGCACGGGCACTATCTTTTACAGTGTCGGAGAGGCAGAGATGTCCGGTGTAGGAGCCGTCGACTGCGATGAAAATGTTGGTTGTTCCTGCTGATGTGGTCTTTGAGGGACCGGCGGCTTTCAGATTAGTTTCTTCAGAGGCTTTGATTGCTTCTTGGGGAACAACGATTTTGTTGTCTAGGAGATAGCGCACACTGCCAATGAGTACGCGGTAACGGGTTCGTTCGGCATTGGTAGCTGGCTCGACGAGAGCACTGATACCACTTCCTACGCTTGCCTCAAAGTCACCGACGCTACCATCGATAGTCCCCTCGATGCCCAGGCCAAGTTCCTCCTTCGCATTTGCTAGGATAGCTTTGCCAATGGGATGTTCACTGCCCATCTCTGCGAGCCCAATGATCGACCACCACAGTCTCTTTCTCCACTCGTTGTTCTCCCACGCTGAAACGCGGTTGAACTTGGCAACACTCATTTTACCCATGGTAAGAGTTCCGGTCTTATCAAGAACGACTTGGGTAATCTTAGTGGCAGTCTCCAAAGCAGCACCGCCTTTGACTAAGATTCCATTCTCTGCACCAACTCCAGTTCCGACCATAACAGCGGTAGGTGTAGCGAGACCAAGAGCACAGGGACAAGCAAAGACAATGACTGAGATGCAGAGCTTGACACAAACCATGAACTTGCCGCCACTGGCTTCGTCCAAAAATATTTCGGGTGGATGAGAAAGAGCATGGCTTAGGATCATCCAGCTGGCGAATGTAAGGAATCCAAGGATGAGAATGGTAGGCACAAAGTACCCAGCGATCATATCGGCAAGACGTTGAATCGGTGCTCTTGTAGTTTGAGCCTCCTGCACAAGCTTGACGATTTGACTGAGCTGCGTATCGCGACCAGCTCTTGTGACTCGGAAGTCCACTCTGCCTGTACCATTTACGGTTCCTGCAATCAGGAGGCTGCCTTTTCGTTTTTGGACTGGCATAGCCTCTCCAGTCACCATGCTCTCATCAACATATGTCTCTCCTCGAGTGACTGTTCCATCAGCCGGAATTTTGTCACCAGGTCGTAGAATGACAATGTCGCCAACTTGAATGAGTTCGGTAGGAATGACTTTCTCTTCTGCTGCGTTGCCTTCTTGGGTAGATTCTTTTGGTTCATTTCCGGCATCAATTGCAACCTCCCAACCTTCGGCAGCTTTTTCTGCGGCGATAGGGTCTGCATATATGGTTGCCATTGATGGAGCGAGTGACATAAGTCTTGAGAGCGCCTTTGAGGTTTGACCCTTTGCTCGATTCTCAAGGAATCGTCCGAGGGTAATAAAAGTAATGAGCATACTGCTCGTATCGAAAATAGTACTGGGTCGAGTATGAGGTGGTGCGCAGATAGAAACAATCATGGCTGCGATGCTGAAGAAAAATGCTGCAGAAGTACCAAGGACAACTAGGACATCCATAGTGGGTGAGGCGTGCTTCAGCGATTTGAATGCAGAAATATAGAAACGCTTTCCAATGCCGAATTGGACGGGTATCGTAAGGACTAAACAGATAATATCGCCAAGATATAGACCGGGGAAGAAGACTATCAAGCTTCCGAAGTCTAGAAACGGGAGTAACATAGGAAAGATCATGCTGATCAAAAAGACTGGGATAGCGAACATCAACGATGTCCTAAAGGCGGTTCGCCATTCTGTGATTTCCTTGGTTTTGGAAAGTGACTCAAGCTGAGCGTTATTATCATCGTTATCTGCCACAAGAGCATTGTAGCCTTGGGCTTCAATGAGCTCAACCAGTGCACGAAGGCCAGCGACGTTGGGTTGATGGTTGATAGTAAGTCGAGAAGTGGCGAGGCTGAGCTTTACAGAATTAACGCCGGGTAATGACTGAAGCTTGGCCTCTAACGCTGTAGCAGATGCTGCATCTCTTACTCCGAACACCTTGAATTGGGTTGAGGTAGCGTCAGAGGTCTGGTTTGCGGACCCTAAATCTGTTGATAGGATCTTGGCATCGAACCCCCTATCTTCGATGATTTCCGCAATTTTTTCTGCGGGGAGTTTCGAGGGGTCATGTATGACTATCGCACGTTCTGCCAGGAGACTGATATTGAATTGTATCAGTCCTTCCAGATCTTTGAAGCCGCCTTCGACAGCAGATGTGCAGGATCCGCAGGTCATTCCTTCTATAGCAACGGTGGTGGTCGCTACCTTGTCTTTCCCTGACGAGTTTCCTCCTGCACTGATTTTCTTTGGTGTTGATAAATCTGACTCGACAATGGTTGCCCCAAAGCCTCTGTCCTCGATGATTTCCGCAATCTGTTCAGCACTGAGAAGAGAGCAGTCGTGCTCTACCACGGCTCTTTCTGACAGTAATGATATACTGAAATGCTTGACTCCTGCCACATCTTTGAAGCCACTCTCAACCGCTGATGTGCAAGCGCCGCATGTCATACCCTCCACAGCCAGTGTAGTTGTCGTAGTTGCGTCTTCTGCGTCCTCGTCATTGTACGGGTACCCTTTCTTGTCGAACGTCGGTGATGGTAGATCCGTAGCCAAAACCTCCGCGTCAAACCCTCGATCCTCGATCGTATCCCGTATTGTCTCTGCACTGATTTTCTCTGGGTCGTGCATTATTACAGCCCGTTCCATAACCAAACTGACCGACACGCTTCCGATTCCCTCCACACCCTTGAATCCAGACTCAACCGCAGATGTACATGCGCCGCAGGTCATGCCGCCGACTTTCAAAGTTGTTGTCGCCATATGTGCGGGTGTACCCAGTGGAGGCCTTGAATCCGACTCATCCGTCGCAACCTTTAAATATGCCGGGGCCATTGTGAATGAAATTGCTGCTGTTGGCCGCGGGGCTGAATAATGGGAAGGGCACCTGGATATAAGTAGCAACAAGTGGCGCTCTCGTAATACTGAATTCAGCTACAATCTGACATGCAACCAAACAAGCACTTTGCTGCAATGCAGGCTCTCGGTCAGTATGTTTTCTGTCATACGATATGGTGCATGCAAGCCGAAGCACGGCGCAATCACTCACAGTATGTACTCAAGTACAGTACAACAATAAAAGAACAGAAGACCAGCTCCTGCACGACGCCGGCTCTTGTTCCTTCTTCAGCGTTGACTTGACGTCTTTGTAATGCTGCTCGGCTTCGGGGTATTGACGCCACAAGCTTGTTAGCTTATCCGGATAAATAACGTTCTTTTGCTGGACTGGACGCTTGAATCTGTAAATTTTCTTCGCTTTGGGGTAACAAAATACAGAAGAGGGCAGGAACACTTCAAATTATTAAAAGACTTTATAAAGGGGGGTGTGATTGTTGTTATGGTTGTTACGGTTAAAGGTGGGGAACATAGGTAGGTGAAGGTAGGAAATGACACCTTTTTGTCTGGTCGATTATGTGGAAAGAAGCAGCAATAATGGCACCCACACGCCCGAGGAAGCCGATGTATTTCAATAACTCGAGACAGGACATTACAGGCATCGCATTCTCTCCGAGCGGCAAGCCAGAGTAGCAAGTTCAGATATTCCGGAGGTGTAGTACAATGGACAGGGTAGGGATGGCATTGCACGTCTCGTGCTCCTGTCAATGCGTTGCTTATAGATCCACTAACCATGACTTTGCAGATGTTTTAATCCGTTTTAGTCTCTTCCGAGGCGTACTCCTCGACTCGTACATGGTGGAGTATTCTTTCAATATTGCTGCCGCGTGTACATCAATCCTCCTACCCAATCCAGAAAACACACGGAATAAGATAATTATGTATGGTATCTACAGTACCTCCGTAGCAATTCTGTCCGGAATTCTTGGTGGGACATGATATCAGGAACACATCATGCACCACGCGGATGGATGGCGGGCGCTATCAACGAGGCTTCCTGGCCTCGCTTAGCTGATTAGATCAAACGCTCCTCAAACCACTCGAGGTCCAACTTCAAACATCACATACTACTAGTAGAAGTACACTGTCAATCACCCCAACTCTTCCCTTGCCGTGGTCTTTCTCAAACAACCCGCTGCCCCATTGTAGATCACGAACCCAGTTTCGTAACACCGGTATACCCCCGCCAAACACCAGACAAGCTTTCGAAGCACCGGGAGTTAAAGCTCTTTCCAAACAGGCAGCGAATCAACAACCACTTCATCCCCACCAACCTGAGCCTCACAGAACCACACCCACGACAATGGAGCAAACAAAAGCCCTCAATGCTCTAGAAGTACATTCCCCAGCTTTCCTTCTGCTATCCCATTAAGTATCATCCAGTTAACTCCAGACAAAAGCCATTTCTAGCCCTCACCAAATCCGCCTCCTCCCCCCGCGCAGCAGCCGACCTAGTCCAGCGCGCGACCTCCGCGCCAAACACCTACATATTCGCCGAGCTACTCAGCAGCCCACAAATCCAATCCCTCTCGTCCTCTCCAGACCACGCCGCTTTCCTAACCCTCCTGCAAATCTTCAGTTATGGCACATACAAGACTTATATATCCACGCCCAACCTGCCACCTCTGAACACAGCGCAGACGTTGAAGCTTCGCCAACTGTCTTTCCTGACGCTGGCCCGAAGACCAGAGGAATTGAGTTACACAAACCTGATTGCGGAATTGGGATTAGATGGACCGAGAGAGTTGGAGGATGTTGTTATTAGTGCTATATATGCGGGATTGGTATGTGTTTTCCTTGCTTCTTTACTGGGCGGCTTCGGAGAAGAAGTATTACGGTACTTATGACTGATATCGTGAAAAATAATAGATTCAAGCAACGCTCGACCCCTACAACTCCCTAATCTCAATATCCTCCGTCGCCCCCCTCCGCGACCTCACCCCCTCCAGCACGCCCTCAATGCTCCTCACGCTCTCAGCCTGGTCATCACGCTGCAGCACTTCGCTTTCGGACCTCGAAGCCCAGATCGCTCAGATCAAGACGGAAGCCAAGCGCCGACAAAAAGAAGAGGCGGAGTGGAACAAGGAAGTCGAGAAGTTGGTTGAGAGTGGAGGAGGTGGAGGAGGAGGTGGCGGGAAAGGTGCGAAGAGCGACGAGACTGGAGGAGGTGGTGGTTTCTTTGGGGGCCTGGGAAAGAAGCTTGGGGGTAGCAGGAGAGATGATGAGGATGTGGATATGGAAGGAGATGGGGATGGGGAGAAAGGCGGCAAGAATCTTAAGAGGAGTTTTGGGCTTTTGGCGTCGGGGTTGTAAATGAATGAGTGATGAGATTATGACTTTGAACGAGATTTCTTACGGGGCGTTATGATGGCATACATGGATGGCGCATTATTGAAAGCATACTCCCTATTGCTGAATTCTGATACAGATCCTATTGGAGCGAGTCTGCTAGTAAAAATCCAAGAACGAACAATCCAATAACATGTGGCTATCGGGTTATTGATATGTGATATTATGTTGCAAGCTTTCAAATGAAACTACATCAACCAACATCTTCATCCTGCTATTCCAGACAGAGCCTTAATCATAGATATGCCAAAAGCAGGTGAATCACATCACAACAGTCACAGAAGCCTACAAGCAATCATAGAGGGTATTGCATTACTAGAAGCATTAGAAACCAACGACTCGCGCCAATCACACCATCCCGTAAATTCCAGCGCTCGCTCCTCTTCCCTTTCAAAGCTAGCCGCAAGGGGGGATATATAGATTCCTTGAAAACGCCTAAACCTGTCTGCCCTATTCACAGACAGGTACGCTCCTTATACACATTTCATTTTCCTCCTTCCACTCCCTGCGGATAGAGTTAAGAAATCGTGTCCCAATTTGTTTATGTGGACTATCTGGCCGTTACGTCTTCTTTTTACTTTACATTACAATTACAACCTCTTTCCGGGCACAAAGACAAAAAGCACAACGAGCGCTGTGTCTATTAGGATGGTGACGGCTAGGACCATGAGGGCGCGCTTGTTGAGCAGTTTGCGGACGTAGGGCTCGCGGATCTTGGTGAATGACATGAAGGTGTATTCGCTGAAGCCGGCGAGGGCGAGGATGGGGTCGAGGCGGTATTGGTGGGAACAGAGGGCATAGACGCCGAGTGTGAAGGGGAGGAGGAGCTGTGGCGTCATGTTAGTGAACGTGTGCGAGATATGCGAGATATGCGAGATGGACTGGAATAACATACCCAGACTCTAGTGTGCCGGGGGTAATCTAGGAAGATGAACACGAAAGCTACCCAGAATCCGGCAAACATGGCTATAAGACCAAGGATGACTCTCATAATCATAGATGTTGGGACGAGGTTTCCAAGTGCCTTCATGCGTAGGAAGCCGGGGAAGGCATCGCGTTCCATGGCTTGGAAAACGTAGTCCTTGGCCGCGTCAAAGACTTCTGGGTCATCGCGTCCGCGTTCTTCGATCGAGAGGGTGATTTCATGGGTGATGGTGTGAGGAAGGATGATTTCGCGCTCAGCGCCAGGTAAAAGATATGTATAGAGGATCTTCTCGGCCGAGGCTCTGATATCTGCTCGCGCAACGGTATGAGCTGGGGAATTCGAGTCTGATGCCTGTTCATGTGCGCTGTTCATGAAACTCGGTCGTGGCTGATCATTTGACGTCGAGCGGTGGTTGTTTGATGCGTGCGAGCCAAAACTTGCAGATGGGGAGTGACCCACTCCGTTACCGTTCGAGCCTTCTTCGCGGAGGAAGGCTGACATTTGTGCATCTTGGTTCTTCTCCTTTTCCGTCATCAACGTCGATGGTCCTCCTGCTGGGTGAATCAAGTCCCCCATTCCCTCCAAATAAGCAGAAGATCTTTTCGAGGCCGACTTGTCGCCATCTGGAGTCCCGATCATCACGGATCGTCGTAGTTCTCGAACATAATGCCTACATAGCGACATGTGTTGAGCGACATCGAGCCTTCAAAAGTCAGTATTGATTCAATATTTAATCCCTGGAGCCAGAAAGCCACACCAAAAATCTAGATAGTCCACCGATCTCTGTTGATCTCTCATGTAGATGTAGAATGCGAACAAATCTACTGGCGCTAATGTCCTTCTACTAAGGACTTCAAAGAGGGTAGGAAGCCTGTTCCGGGCCAGATCCGGTTGTGGTGAGGAATCATGGAGATCCATCTTGAGAACTTATTGTATGCGATTCGACGCGATTGATCGTGAAGTGAGGGATGATGGTAACGAGATAGCGAGAGCAATGTTTGAGTTGATCGTCGAGGGGGCAAGGAGAGGTTGTAAATGAGCGTGGAGTAGAGAGTGATCCAGTCTGATCCGCAGACAAATTGCTGATATTGTCAACTTCGAATTTCAAGACTGTGACGAAGCGTCCGGCGCGAAAGACCTTGTGGTGGTCAATCAATCAATCAGTGAATTGGAAGATTGAGGTGGTTGAAGTTCCTCCTCGGCTTCATTTCCTTCTTGTTGCCGCCTTGCATTCAAGGCAACAAGTCAGGCCTGCAATTCGCTTACGCTAGCGCACACACTGCGCTCAATTTTGGCATGAACGAACCTTCAATTTTTGAAGAAGAAAGACCACGAAATTTCCACGACAACCCTCGCCGTCAACTCCAAGTACGTTTTACAACTGCAGCAAACAATCATTGCGTCTCGATCAAGCTCCCAGTTCTGACTCTCTCTAGAAATGTCGTCCAAAGGAAAGAAGCCCGCCGGCAAGGCACAAAGATCCGCCATCGCTGATGTCGTTGCGCGCGAATACACAATCCACCTCCACAAGAGAGTACGTCGAACCTAGGAAGGAAGGGAATATTCGGGAGGAAAAATACTGATTGAATCAACAGCTCCATGGTGTTTCATTCAAGAAGCGCGCCCCAAGAGCCGTCAAGGAGATCAAGAAGTTCGCTACTCTGTCAATGGTACGGCAAACCCCAAGACATTAAACCCTAAGACCGTCGAGCCCATGACCATCGAAGCCAGGAGTGAAGAAACTGACTGGAGATTTACTTTTACAGGGCACATCTGACGTTCGTCTCGACCCCCAATTAAACAAGAAGGTCTGGGAGGCTGGTATCAAGGGTGTCCCATACAGACTGCGCGTCCGAATCTCAAGGAAGCGAAACGACGAGGAGGGTGCTAAGGAGAAGCTGTACAGCTACGTTCAGGCTGTCAATGTCAAGGATGCCAAGGGATTGCAGACGGCTGTCGTTGAGGAATAGAGGATCGCATATTCTTGAGTCTGAATGGCATATGGGCTGGATGGAGTTGATTCGCATTATGCTGGCTAGCTTCTGAATGAAAAGGTCATCTTGATTCCCCAGCGATGTTCGCTATGGTGTGATTGATTCTAGTGTGAAGGTCTAGGGCTTTGGAGGAATCGGTGTTGGAAGATTTCAAGTACTCAACATTCTACGTTGCAATATCGCCATACCAGAATAGGAAGTACGAATAGGGAATTTTGGCGAAGAAGTGTCTTCGCCCAATGTCTCAGAGCGTGCTGATGTCTTTTTGCTTCAAATTGTATTACTTTCCGTTGCATATCCCAAACTTACCACGACAAATACTACGCCAACGGAGCCCGATTCCACACTTCCAGCTTTGTAGCAAGTGCCACCCGGTGACAATCCTCAGGGTATTTCCATCATTTCTAGACGAATGATTATCTCTACTAGCTGGCCTAAGTATGCAGACTCGTTCGGGACTGAGAAAGCGGCATGCATTCGGGGAAATTTGAATGTGCCATTCGGCATAGAACAATTACAGTATAATTTGTGTCGATTCTTTTGTCCAGCATGAGGCTGTGTATAAAAAGCCGCTGATATTATTCAAAGTCTCTATCTTTCTCTACCTCGCAGGGCTATTTCGCTACTCCGTCAAGAGTATCCCGATGTTCAAGAAAACGAAAATATCATTCATCAATTCCTCAACCCAAATTGGTTTACGCAGCAAATAAATCAAGCCATGTCATGATCCTAGCAGCATCTTGTTCCTCGTTTGGCATGCTCCAGCAGTACAAGCTTTGTCCCTTTCCAACATGCTTAAAATATTTCTATTGTTCGTACAAGTGTCTAGTAGAAGAAGAACAGCAAGGTTGATGAGACGAAAGAGGACGTTTCAAAAAGCCATTGCCATTTGAAACAATGGCCTTCAAGGGATTATTGAGAAGTTTACCGGCATTGAGATCGCATGAGACATCATATTCTCATCCTCGCAGGCCTGGACATCTTTTCTACAACTCCGACTTGGGAGTTATACGGTACATGCAACACATTGAGTCTGAATGTCCAAATCACAAAGCTACTTACTCTCCAGTCTCACAAACCGTCACTCCTCATGTTATCTACTTGGTACCTCTCTTCGCCTTTCCCCTCCTATCCCTATCACACGCCTATCTAATAAAACGAACCCCCCAAGCCTGCCCGTCCGCAAGGAAAGTACAAATACTCTCTCTAGCCAACAAGCTGTCCATCCGCCCATATCAAACTATGTGGAACCGATCTAAATTACATTCCACTTGTTTACTGAATTAAATCAAATTTCCCGGAACAGGAACAGGGAAAATGGATGTTTGCATGCATACATCCCCACACAAAGGTTAGGGAACCCTAACCTTTCCTTTGATGTATCCCTTCCTTTAATTTCTCCAATAACTGAGCGATCTCTAACAAAGATGACCTTACCTCCTATACCTTCTCCCTCCTTTCATCCCCCCTCAACTCACTAACTCGCCATACCAACATACTTAAACTCCACACGAAGCCAATTGAAAAATCAAATCCGACAAAAATGGCCAAAACCACAGGAAAGATCATCAAAAAGACCGCTAGATGGGTCTGCTGTAGCTGCGGGAAAGATAATACTGGAGCTGTCGTTAGTTGTGAGGGATGCAGCCATTATACAGTTAATTGTGTTGACTGTTATTCTTACTAATCGGAGGCGCTGATGGAGGATTTGTCGGGTCTCATAGGCCTTGGTGCATTTAAATATGTTGTTATTAGACAGGAAGAAAAGCTGTAACGTAATAGAGTTGTAAGACTGAATAAATTCTCAAATAATCGTAGTCAATGGGAAGTGTGATGATCAAACCGGAATTCATGAATTCAAGTTATGTATGGCCTCCCTATACAAATGGCGGCGATTAACAATACAGCGTGCTCCAAAAGTCCCATATACTCCCCCCCTCCCCGCCGCCATACCAATGCTGACTTGCGCAGAAACTGGACAACGAAACCAGGAACCCATCGCTCATTATGCACATTCTCCATGATTCATCACCCAAGCAATAACGCCTACCCAGCCAGCATGGAGCCTATTCATCATCAACGTCACGGTGTCGACTCAATACCTTCTTCTTGAAGTCTTCCATATCCTTATCCCACAACTCTGCCGCCTCGCCATTTAGCGGTGATGCACTATATTCGGTCAGTGTCCCTTCCCATTGCATCCACCAGGACAAAGGAAAGCTTACTTATTTGGTTCCCCCAACAAGCTCTGCAAACTTAGCAGCACGGTCTGGATATTATACGCTGCAGTCCACTTATCCTTCAAAATATCTAAGCAAATCCGACCCGAGAAGTCGACATTCGGGTGGTAAATCGGCGTCTTGAAGAGCACGGTAGGGGGAGCATAGGGGTAATTGGAGGGGAAGGCGAACGAGAGCTTGAATGTGAGGTTCGCGTAGGGCGTATCGTCTGGTCCTTCTATTGTTGCGGTCCAGGAGAGAAGGTTGCCATCTGCGGAGGGGAACGCTGAGATGCCTGGGGCAGAGGATGTCATGAGTTGCATGAGCTCGGTTTGTAATCTGTTGCCGAGACAAGTCAGTACAAATAAATCACGGCAATGCGGGCAAAGAGATGATGACGGACCGTTTCGTCGTGCTATGGGCATCTGGTCCTTTCCGTGGTGCGAGTTTCGTCGCTTGATTAGGTGGCAAACTGCCAGGCGCTGCGTTCTGAGTATCTTCCATATCGTAGTTCATGATGAAGAATGAAGCTTGGGGGCGGCGATGGATTCAAAAGGAAGCAAATGAACAAAGGCCGAGCGGGGATGCTGTGAATGTGATACTTGAAAGAAAGCGATTATGAATTGGATGTGGAATTTGGCTTTCAAAGAAGTTGCGAATTGGCGGATAAAGCAAAAGAAAAAAGTAGAGTTTGCTCGTTTTTTGTAGGTTTTTCGAGGTGGATAGAAGAGCCAAGAGGAAGGAGGGAATTGTTTACTCGAGTTTAGGTTGCGGTTGGGGTCGCGGTCGCTTTGACAACGCATGAGTTAGCGCGAGGCTGTAGTTTTGCCTTCCCTTGGGGCCAATGAAGTGACGCGTGCAGCTTTCCTCTTGAAACTTGCACGCGATCATAACAGAAGCCATTGGACACGAGACTTTTGCTTCTTTTTTGCGGATACGGTTGACTCTCTTGGATATGGTAAGTTCCCCTATGATATATAGCAAGAAGACTTTCACAATGTTGGAAAACGCGTGCCAAAATGCTAATGGAAACTCCCTTTCAGAGTCAACTCGACCCCCTCCCCAGCGATTTGCCCTTTCGAATTATATCGAAAACCATTGGGAGAGGGGCATATGCATCGTACGTTTTAGAATCCTTCATTGGGCATTCCCTGACAAACACAGAATAAAAAAAGCCATTCCTCCCACAGATACATCTCCCGTCTTTGCAGTCAAGTTCATCCATAAAGCCTACGCAGTCAAACATGGCCGGATATCCGCAAAGCAGATTGCTATGGAAGTGTCCCTCCACTCCCACATTGGGCAACATCCAAACATTATTGAGTGGTTTGCTACGGGCGAAGATCCTGTATGGAAATGGATAGCAATGGAGTATGCGGAAGGCGGGGACCTATTCGACAAAATCGAGGCAGATGTAGGGGTCAGCGAGGATATTGCACACTTCTATTTCACACAATTGATTAGTGGGGTCAATTACATGCATTCAAAAGGCGTGGGGCATAGAGATATCAAGCCGGAGAACATATTACTTTCAGATAGTGGGAATCTGAAGATTGCAGACTTTGGGTTGGCTACGCTCTTTGAGTACCAGGGCAACACGAAACTCAGTACAACCATGTGTGGAAGTCCTCCCTATATAGCACCGGAAGTCATCACTTGTTCAAGAAGCACACAGTCAAGGAACGCACCAAAGGCCGCCGGTTATTCAGCAAATCAAGTTGATATATGGTCTTGTGGAGTGGTTCTTTTTGTCCTGTTAGTAGGCAATACGCCTTGGGATGAACCTACATCAGCGAGCTGGGAGTTCGAGGAATACACTGGAAAGAAAGGTCGGAGTACAGACGACTTGTGGCAGAAGCTTCCCGCTTCAATATTATCACTACTACGAGGAATGATGAACGTGGATACCCAGCAACGCTTTGGATTTGAGCAAATCAAGCTGCATCCCTGGTACACACGAAGGAATCCTCTATTAACCTTAGACGGGAAGATGACGGATCCCCTAGGTCTAGCAACGCAAATGCTAGAAGGCCTCCGCATCGACTTCAGCCAACAACCAACAGCCTCCCAGCGACCACGCCAGAGCCAAGATGCAATGGATATCGACATAAAACCGCGCTTCTCATTCACGCAACCCGAAACCCCCATCAACGACGTACTATTCGACTGGGAGCGTCCGCCCCGAGCAAACGCCACAACATTCTCCTCAAGCCAGCCCACGCACCTCCACGACGGCGGAATCGCAACCATGACAAATGGGCTAGCAGGGCACCCATTCGAATCACTAGCTGATGAGCCTAGTATGAGCCAATTCACGCCTGCGCCGTCAGTACCGCTGAGTCTAACGCAACACGCGCGGAGATTTAGAGATATCGTGCCGAACTACTCGCTTACGCGCTTCTTCTCGCATCTCTCCTCTCATCTCCTGTTACAGCTATTAAGCGACGCCCTGCACCAGCTCAACGTGCCCATTCCGCCTGTATCGCAGATGCAAGGCCGACATCACGCGGGCTGGATAAAAGTCAAGACTGTGGATGGGCGGCATTGCAGTCTAAGCGGTGATATTGTCGTTGATACGTATATCTCGGGCGAGGCCGAACTGCTTGAGGTGAGGTTTGTGAAGGTCAAGGGCGACCCGTTAGAATGGAGAAGGTTTTTCAAGAATGTCGTTGTGCTGTGTAAAGATGGTGTTTATGTTCCTGTGTAGATGCATAATGATGGATGGGCGTTTTGGGGTGGGATTGTGGTGGGATATGTTGGAGTAATGATATTATTACATTAAATGGATTTCAATAACCTTTACCCCATTCCCCTTCACTTGTACTTTCAATGTTTAATGGGTGGGAAAGGTGCTATGCATAATTCATGGAAGATGAATAATCCACCTTTCCCTCATGAAATTTCGAGCTCCAAAGCCTTTGGTGTGATATGGAATCCAGTTTCGGGCTAGTATAACGGGGGTTTACAGGGTGGTGTTCGGAGTATTGTGCTTAGTATTACCAAGGGCGTCGAAACCCCATTTTATCAAACTCGTACAAGTAGCCATAGCTATTGTTACATAAGACACATGACAGGTACATAATACGTACTTGTTGTGATTTTTTCTTTTCCCTTTTCTTCTACATATCTGAGAAACTGAGTTGGAATAGCTTTCTCATGTTGAATCTTCTAGTACCTAGAAAGACCGAGTTCAACCAAGAATGCACGCTAAATAAAGTAAAACAAACGCTTACTACCATCTCCCAGCTTCGAAGCCCGTCGTCTTATCCTATCTTATATACAAAATCTCTTCATATGCTGCTATGCACGCAATTCCGCTATCGCTCCGAACCAGAAACAGAACCACCAACACCAAAAAAACGGACCAAAATCTATCTAATCATATCCCCGCCCTTGAGAAAATATCTAGGTCTAGACAGTTTGTTAAAACACCGGGTATAAGCTAAACCATTCCACAAACAAAAACAAAAACGAACGCCATGAATTAAGTATACCCATAAGGAATCCTCTCGGGCCTAGGCGTACAATTACACCTCCCCTCATACCGATCATCCCTGAAGCGATCTTTCCGAAAATGACTTAGGTTCGCCTTCATATTACACAGACTGAGATAGCCGCCGCCAACCCAATCATCGATAATCCTCGCAATGGTATGGAAACCCGGGGTATGGCCGCCCTCGATCCGTGCCTCGAATCCGCATTGGATGAAGAGATAGCAATGCACCAGTTCGTGCAGAAATGCGGACAGAAGCAGGCGACGGTCATATTGTGGGTTCCTGAGGATGGGTTCGGAGAGCACGATGAGCGTCTCGATCCCGTTGCCATCGGCACAGTGGCGTAGAGCAGTAGTACCGATAAGTTCAGTTTGGTAGCGTTCTTCAGATGACCAGTCCCACTGCACGCGTCCGGCAAGCGCACCGCCGAAGAAGACAGAGTCCGCTGTTGTCACGATGCCGGCGAGTGACTTGTCGTCGATCTCAACGTCGTCGGTGTCGAGGCGATGGTCTAGTCTAATGAGTCGGCGAAGGATGCGCTCGTGTTTTGAACGCTCGGAACGCCGCTGGGAGGAAACTTGTCTGAAGTGGTCTGAGACTCTCCGCGCGGCTTCCTCGTCGCGTAGTGTCAACGTATTGTCGGGTAGCGGACTATATGGCTTGTCTGATAAGATGGAATTTCCGGAATGGGTGCGTTCCATCGTAATGCCATTGCCGTGCTCGAGGGGTGGTGTGAGAGAAAGGGCTGAACTGCTAGGTGTTGAAATCGGTGTAGGTATTTGATATTGAAACTCTCTTTGTATTTGATATGTGGGTGAACCCCGTGACGGTGAGGAGCGTGAGGACTCCTTTCTAGGTCTCCGGGCTCTTTGTCCATTTCTACTGTGCCGTTGCTTTGGAAATGCCTTGCTGCTTTCTGGGGTCGAGCTCCTAATATGGAAAGCAGCCATGGATAGATATGTCTGTCGTCCTAATAATAAGACGGCGCAAAAGGTTACGTGCGGTCCGAGCAAATAACGGAAAGGGATTAATGGAAGAAAGCAGTAATTATTCTTTTTGCTTCAATCAGAGATGCCAGGTATAAAAAGTCAAAAGGTTTGATCGTTGTGTGTTGCAACTTACATGGTTGTTTGAAAAAGTGAGGCTGACAGACGAGCTGCAGGGTTGAAAACCCCAGGCGACGATAAGGTTGATAAGTACCGAAAATCCGATGTGCAGACCTTACAGTACAGATAAATTACGAGAAGATGAGAATATGGCATGCAACTGGCTTTTGATCATTCCAGCCAGCCAGCGTGAGACTTCCACGAGGCTGCAGAACTAAGTATATCCCGTGCATGGATATCCGCTTTATTGGATTGGGTGGAGCCAAGGCAACACCACAAGCTTCTTAGAAGCGACCGCAAGAAAGTCAAACGGCGCAAAAAATTGATGCAACGATCCACAAAAGCAATTCTTTGCCTCCAATGAGAGTATTGCAGAAGACGCAGCTTGTGGGAGCTACTTCTATGCGGGTAGACGGGAAGGCGAGTGGCGTTGCAATTAAATCCGAGAGTACCTGAACCTAGCCTAGGGTACCTTTGTACAAGCGAGTACAAGCGGTGAGGCAACGGACTAGAGGGAACTTTAATCTCGTGGCAGGGTCGCCTCGTCTCTTTGATTGGCACTTGGTAACACGGAAAATTCCACCGTCGAGATCCTTCTGGTGCTCTTTACTTCGTATAACTAAGGGCGCCCAGGATCCCGGAAGCGCCCTGATGATTGTGAGGCTGCCATTCAGACGACGTGGAATATTATAAGATTGAAGATCTCCGCCGCAGTTGTCACGAACCCCGAGGCGCCAGAAGGAGGTTCCTTACCGGTCTGTCAGCTGTTATGGGAAAGTGGGAAGATTTTCCGTATATATAACCCCACCTGTTAGTCCTTTCTCAAGCAACTTCCCTGCGCTGTACCTATGGAAGATCTCATGTTACAAAACGCCCTCCTTCGCCACTCCAGTTGTCAGAACAGCCTCGTGAATAAGGATCGGCCACCGTTGGGTCTCTGAGGCGAGGACAAAACTTCTGGATGACACTTCACGATGTCGGACAACGAGTATTCCGGAGTAAGTATCACATAAAGTGATGCGAACCTTGTTGGTCCTGTTCGCCTGGCCAACTGACCTCTCTGAAACCGCGATTGGAAGTGTAATACATGCTCAGTTCTACGCACAAGGCTGCCAGGAGTCTCGGCAAAAATAAAATGGTCCATCCACGATCTCTTAACGACGTCCACTTCTTCCAAGGCCTAACCCACGCAGGAATCTGACTTCATGGGCGTTAGCTTGCAAAGCCTCACGCATTGTCTGCGAATAGCTACGCTCTTCCTTTTCTGTGCGAGCTTCTTCTGGGGTCTGTGCAACCTTTTCCTCGAAACTGTCAGCTGTGAACCCGGGCTTGCTTGAGAAACCAAGCAATCCTATCTTCTCGCCCGTCCACATAACAAGATTCTCATTCACGAGGCTCTCACATTGCCCGCGATGTGTGTTTGCAAGTTTTAGGACAATATCTCCCGACGACCCAGAGATGTATGAACCCCCCATGGTCCCAAAGATCCCCACGGGGGCCTCGACAGAACCTTGAGAAACATTCCAGTTTCGAGCCACCGTAAAGCCGTCCCTCTCAAGCCACTTGAGATTCCCGCTGCCATCGGAAACCACTATTCTCGTCCCGTGGTTAGAAACTGAGAGCAGTTTCGAACTGGACGATGTCTGGCGGTTCTTCAAAACAGAGTTTTGCAAATTTCCGGCTGCAAAGTCCGAGGATATTGTTGTCTGCTGCGGGTTCGGAGAAAGACCATAGATCTCAAGAGAGCCTTTACTATTATATTCCCCTGCGCAGATAAGGGTCTGTCCAGGACGGGTCTTGGCTTCGTGGACTTGCTCAGTTGAAAGCTCACCACGCCTAGCCAGGTCTTTCTCCAATTGAGTAAAGGGGTAAGGAAGCGAGGTCATAGCACAAAGCCTAGCCCCTGAATATATTGTGCCTCGAAGTCTAGGAAAATATCGACGATCATAGTTAAGAATACTTGGAAAACGGCCCGCCACGTAGATGTCACCATTTCCATCCCAGTCGTTGTCAGAGCTTGGCAAGTGTAGAATGCTTAATGGACCAGGCTGGGAGAGATGGGCATAGACTGGACTGGGCTCGGGGTTCAGGAGACTTCGAAAATCGCGCGTACTTGCGCCTTTCAAAGACCCAAAGCTAATATCATAGGATTCAAGACGTTCAGAGATCCCGGATCCTTGTCCCAGCTGCCCCCTAGCACGAGGATCATGCAAATAGAGGGCGAGATTCGTACCAACAGTGAGTGGTACGGGATACTTAGCTTCGGATAGAGCTGTGATTAAGAAAGGAAATTTCTCGCGACTGACTGTAGAAAGTGTCTGAAGATCGACTTCCACAAGATCTAGCCAGTGTTAGCGATTAATCCCGGAAATTGGGCGGGTGACTGAATAAATATACACATGTATGCAGAGTGATCTCTATGGTGTAACTTGAAATCCTAATTTGGCTTTGCACCCTGATAAATGCGTAGACTTCTACTGTGGAGTGGATTGTCTTGTTGGGGGAGGGGTCGCATTTCTCGGAATGAGAGATGAGGAGTCCTACCTTCCTGTACAGCAATATATGCTCTTTTGCGAATGTTGTCGATACTAATACACTCGGTCACACCGGGGCTAACCATCTTTGACCTATCTCTGGGCGTAGTGATGTGAATGCCTTCCGGTGGAAATAATATACCGGACTTGCTTCTTGATACAATGCTTCCTTTTCGGCCCTGTGTGCCAGCAATATCCCATATGCACACGCTGCCGTCATCTAACGGGGCGACAACTAAGGACGAATCAGATTCTCCCGTTTCTGTATAGAGTCCCATGCCTCGAATCTCAAGGTATTCATGCTGGGTACTTTCGCGATGCCGAGGCTGTTGAAGCCAACTCGTGGAGATTGGAGCATTCCGGGCTATGTATTCGTCGTACCATTGAACCTTCTCTGATGGATAACTCGGGTCCCAGTTGGCCATTATTCGTATCTTTTCGTTCGACCTAGCTTTGAGATCTCGTGCCTCTTCTCGCGGCTTGGTAAGCCTGGATTCGCCCAGCCCATTTCCGTTTGCTAAAGCCAAAGCGAG
This sequence comes from Lachnellula subtilissima, assembly GCA_007821545.1. NCBI lineage: Eukaryota > Fungi > Ascomycota > Leotiomycetes > Helotiales > Lachnaceae > Lachnellula > Lachnellula subtilissima. The sequence goes on from QGMJ01000210.1 coordinate 23,702, forward strand.
ATCCCGAAAGCGAGGGTCTTGTTCGGCATCCGTAGAGATCAGCTCTCGGCGGCGGCGCAGGTTGTCAAGGAATGAAGATTCTGTGAAGCATTGTTCGCGCCATAAAGTGTCATCTCGGCCAAGAGCAAGGAGTCTCTTGTTTACGTGCTGCAGAGAGACGATGTCCAAGGGTTCAAGAACTGGTATCTGTATTAGATTGTTGGCAGAGAATCAGAGGGGCAGTACTTACAGCGTGCTATGTGGAGGACAACTTCGGAAGGGAGAACGTTCAATTCAGCCATGATACAAGTAGAATAAAGTGTTGATATATATCTTGTCTTGGGTAGGGGGGTCAATTGGGTCTGTCCTATCGATAAGTCGGTCCCACGACGCTTGGATCGATATGTAGCCCGTGCATTTGGTCTTAGAAATGCGCCTTTCTTTCGAATCTAGACGACTACATCGTTAGCAATTTCCTTCAAATCCAGCAGTCAGCCAACAGCCCTCAACTTGATTGCTATGATCGCTGGTTGGAGAAGGCTTAGAGAAATCCATAAATTCTAGTTAATGCAGATCCTCGACATGCATCACTCATATCAACTTGGGGCAATCTGATTGCGACGCTTGCTCCGAAACTGAACAGCTATCTCACTCCTTCCCCTCAACCAGCATCCAAGATAGTTCTTAGGGCATCCAGGAGACAAAAACTACATAGAAGAACTCATCAATTCATATTCCACGGTTTGGCATCCCTGGGTACACTCACCGATTGCTATGATACTAGATGTAGCGGCCCTTGGAAATGAAACCGTTGGGCTGGCAAGGTGCGGTGAATACTACTTGATATGAGTGCTAGGTGGAAATGGTATATGGAAAGTTCGTTTGCGATAGGGACGGCTGTTTGTAAGGCTCTTTCTGAATGGGAGCAAGCATACACTGGCAAGTATGGCGGTTGAGGAATGATCCTTGGAGCGGGAGAGAAGACGCAAGAAATAAGAGAACGGTAGGGGTGAGTTTGAATTTGGGAAAGTGCATTGCATATTTTAAGAGCGAAGAGCGAAAAGGAAAGTTACCAAGGATTTTGTTCAACCTCTCTGTGCTTTCCTTTGCTTCATCTGCTACAGTACTTGCTAAGCTGCTTGCTGGCAAACAATCCTTGATTTCCTGTACCTATGGGTGACGCGTCGATGAAAAACATAACCGAAAAGTCTACACTGAGAAGTGCAATTCTCCGTACTTGTAGCCTCCTCTGCCATTCAATATCTGACTGTCGTCAAGGCGCATATCTTGCTGCGGGGTTCTCGCATCATTTGTCTACATTTGTACCTACGCTTGTACCTACACCTGTACCTATACCCACGGCTGGAAGCAGTAGCAATACTCTCAATATTCTGTTCTTTGGAGACAGTAGCCACATTCGATATCTTCCCCACGTCCGTCTCTTGGTCGCAGCTTGATGGTCAACGTGTCGCATAGCATTCATTCATCCTATGGTAAGTAATGGTTCTGTCTATAAGGTATTGGACTATTTAATTCGACAACGCGGTTCAAGGCTTATTCTTTGACCATTACAGCACCGGATGCTAGATTCGATACAATCAATCAATCCAAAGAAGGTGGTCACCTTCACAGCGACCTGAGAAGTGCTACGGCTAGATCGCCGACACAATGGTTCGAAAGTCGTACTCCCCGAATTTTGAAACCGGTGCTCCTATGATCTTGCCAGGTCCGACCAGACCTGGGAGCAACCTACGATCCAGCTCTGCTGCCGTTATTGGGACAACTAGGATACCCAAACCTACGAAGAACTCGAAGAATCCTTACCAGCGAGCTTTATCCGCAACAACGAGTCCCCAATACCTGGCGCAAGAAGCGGAAGAAGGAGGACGAATGTACGCGCCAGCGCGGACTGTGTTCGACGATCTGAGGACCGCCCACTCCTCTATCACTTCGGGTTCTGCAAGAAATGGGTTACGCCATACTTCCAACAATACCTCAGAGCTACACGATGATGATTCTATTCCTCTACAGGATATGGAACCGGCAGATCCACACGAAGAATCTTCTATCCTATCGTATGCTCCACGCCGGCCTCTTCCAGCTATTCTTTCTAGCAATTATCTTCTAAGCAGCCGCCCAGCTTCGCAACAATTTCTTGTGGCAACAGACAAGACAACCTCGAAACAGCGCTCGCTATTAGAATCGCCTCCTCAGTCCGCTCAGGCAGGCTCATTCTTTGCCAATATCAAACATGCTTTAGTGTCAATTTCGCATCCCTTAACACGAGAAGGAGGGTCTGAATTGCCACCCCGCACTGCATCTCATTGGCCTACGAACAGCCCCAGGAGCAACAGTAGAGCTCGGCGCAGCTCACTCCAGATAAACAAGCGCACTTCCCGCCATCAAGAGAACACATCGTCGCCTCAAGAAGCAGATATAGATGGTCCGCTTAGGAGAAGCAGAACTATGATAGGAGGTACTCCTTACTTCACTTCAAACAAGAAACGTTCTTCTGTATCTTGGCCACTGCCGGACAGCGATAGTATTAATGAAACTGTGCGCAAGGCACCAACTCACCGCGCTAGCTCGAATGATAACTCTACTCTGACAGACAAGCAGGACGAGCTCTATCTGCAGGGTTTTGAGTCGCCTGCTGGCGGGAATCACAGCAAAGGCTTGCCTCGGCGAACCTCGAATGTCTCATCACAGCCGGAGGTTAGCACTGTTAGTAACATATACTTGCACTACGTCCTATCCGATGGCGTTGATGGTGTTACTGAGAAATCAGGTAGTGAATTTGGTCTCTCCGACCACAGTGGATCTCCTAGCTACTTCAACTGGCACCCTTCACGCGCATTTCCACCAAGCCCTCCAGCAAAGTCCTCTGCTCTAAATGCTCGAAAATTACAAAGGAGGCAGAGATCTAGTTCCAGTGTACAAGGGCAGCCCCCCGAATGTACATTACCTGACCCACCTTCTAGTACTGCCGTACGACATATTACTCCTACTACACCTCAAGCCCTTGGTAATTCCTCATCGTATGGGGACTCGAAAAAGCTTCTGGAGATTACTCACCCATCAAACTCAACAAACGTTACCAACTCAAGTCAGCCGGAAGATCGCTCTTATCCCAAGTCTGATTATGCACTTTCTGAGATTGGAGAGTCTTCGGAACCCAGTCTGCCAGCCTTGAATTCCAACAATCCATTTAGGAATGGCCGGGACCCAGAAATTGTTGTCTCTTCACCAGATACCAACACTGCATTGGTGCCTTATGATGCGCAGAGATTTAGGTTCAATCTGACTGACAGGCTTCCACTGGAGAGGGATGTCAGCAACGCACTCAGGCGTGCTAGTGGGTATAGCGCTTACAGCAATGGGAGCATCTCAACTTCAGTACTAGGGAGGTACGAAGATTGCCCTAGCGAAACATCCACCTACAAGGCTATCAAGTCACTCATCAAAAGGAGCGAGGCGAAGGCGCCATTGGATCTAGAAAATGCTCCTCATGACATACGAATTACGCATGCCCAGGGGCAAGCTTTCTATGATCAGCAAGCAATCCCTTCGAACTGGGTCTCTACCCAGCAGCATAACATGGTCCGAGTGCCCATTAACCACAACGGTTCGTTTCCTGATTCTCCGCCCAATTCCCCGCCGGGACAAATTGAAACACCTATTGAAAACAGACGCCCATCAGATGATACCAACAATGACTGGGAGACTGTTGGAAATAGCATTCGGGCTGGCAGGTATGACCACGATATGCTAGGAGGAACAGTTGGAAGAACCGGCAGTAGCATTGCAGACACTTCGGATCCAGGCAACACCAGTCCTTACGTTGCTGAATTGAATGAGTTCAGTTCAACGGACAGGATAACGCGGCACCCTAGCAATATATCATACTCTGGTGATTATCGCCGAAGAGACCTGAAGAATACTCACATACCAATATTTCTGCCGGTTTTCAGAGAGCACAAAATTAATGGCTATCTATCAGACTCCAACAGGATCCGTCCTCCCCTAAATCCGTTTTACGAATCTCCAGCACCGTTAATGAATCCCCACACCAATCCATTCAAATCCACCCCCCCTGAAGTGATATCCAGCCGTCAGCCTCCTCATCGCAGCAACACCACTTCCCACCAACTATCTCGAAATGGGAGCCGTTTTCCAATCTTGTCTATCACCCAGTCCAGCGATAGTGGAGAGTTGGAGGTTCCAAAGATACGTACCTCAAATCTAGCCAGTGAGGATCTCAGGTCTTCTAGTTGGATGGACGAATTCGGCGACCCAGGCCCCGTGATAAATCCTCAAGATGATCCATTCTTGGCACCTAGATCATTCAAATCACCTAGCCGACCAACCTCCTGGCAATATATAATGACTTTCGGAAGAGGAGATTCTGTCCCTGGTTACAATGCAGATGGAACCCGCACAAACACTGCTAAATCAAGGAGACGTCCGGAGAAACCCACGTCTAGCTACATGGACACTAGCATAATCGATCTGGAAGACCAGAGCCAGAGTAATGGATTCGTAGAAACAAGAACTTATGGTGGTAGGGACTTGACACATGTTCAGGGCCGAAACCCATTGGTGAAAGGTCCACCTGGAGCTTTCTATCAAGGTGTACGGTCAAAATTTGGCCTTACCCCGAAGAAAAGAGGATGCCAGTCCTCGCGTGATGATACAGCGAAAAGCCCGGGTGCCCGCCGCCGAAGCAGCGCAAAGGAAAATTATCCAACAAACGTGCTTCGTCCAATCTCCCTAATAGCCACCCACCGTCCGGTCACACCAGCGAACGACGAAAACGCAGATGCGCATGGCAATGAGAGGCTTGAGAACGACTTTGTGTACCGCTCACCGTTGGCACCTCCCAAACGCGGTACCTGGCTGGAGCTCTACAACCCGGTACAATTAAACAACTTCCGAGACCTCGCAAAAGCCGATGGACTTCTCGGCGCAAAGAAAAGCATTGGCGCAGGACTTCGAGAGTCGATGATGGGATTCGGCGCGCAGAAGCACACATTCGAAGCCCCACGACTTGGAACGTGGTCACAAGATGAGGATGTTCGGACGGACCTGGTAGAAAGGAAAAGACGAGTCTCAACTTGCTTGCTCGCACTAAGCGCCGTTTTCCCACCGTTTCTTGTTCTGTATTCGACTGGATACCTCGATGGTGTGATTTTGTGGTGGACCGATGGAGAATGTTCAGCTCTGGGAAAGAAGCATAAGAAAGTCGCGCTTTTTCTTATGTATATGTGGGGAATTGTCATATTCCTTGGGCTTGTAGGCTTCCTTGTGTTTTGGTTTGCTATCCGTCCACGCGAAAGTTGATTTGGGATTTGATTTGGAGATGCCCCTTTATGAATTATGATGGACAGGTACAAGATTCTACCATGGCATGTACGATTGCTGGACGCTGAAAGTTGGCTTAATATATGATTAGATGAAAGGTTGAACATAGCTTAAGAGCTAGGAAACGGATGAATTGCTGGCACCCTGGGTTGTTGGGGGGATGTATAGTATAAACTTTGACAATCAAAAAAGTGAAATCTATTCGACTACCCTAGTGGGTACGAAGCAACGTTTCTTCCATTACCTGACCATGTTCTCAAACCTTGGCTCTTCGCTTTTGTATAATCTCTTGCGCATGATACACCTGCCTTCCTTTCATTTAGGCCTATATTATAGTAAATAATAGAGCTATAAAGTTAAATTGGGATGAATTTAAAAACTTCCGCAAAGCACTATATCTCTAGTATATTACTTACGGGATTCTAGCGTCTTAGTAGTTATGTGGGAGTGAGAAGATAGCTACGTAAAAGCAGAGTAGCTAATCAGAAATCGGCGGGGAATCAGCTGATAGTTACGTACCAATTAGAGCACAGAGGCCACGTTGCTTTTGACATACTAAAACGTTTAACACTGATTTGAAGAGCCTCTTATTCGTACCGATCCTAAAACTATTAACTTAAAGGTTTTAAGCATAAACCTAACCGATTATTTAGGCTCCCTCCCTCTCCTCATCACCAGACATCAACAAACCCCAATCCACATCATGACAGAACCAGCAGCCAACTCTCCACAATTCCCCCTCTTCACCCACCTCCCCCCCGAAGTCCGCACCCAGATATGGCGTCTCGCCCTACTCTTCGAGCTCAACCAGCCCCAGCCCTATTCTTCTACAAAAGAGCTGTTGGGAAACCCGTCGCCTGGTAGCAGGAGAGCCGTATTGGGCCCCGAACGATGCGCTGGAAAATCTGTATTGCAAATTTCATGATGAGTTGCTGGATCATTTTGAATACGCCATGCCGCTCGTAGATGTCAATCGGGAAGTGAGGGGGGTTGTGGGGGAGCGGTTCCGTGCCCAGGATAGGATGGGAATGCAGATTGAACGGCGTGGGGTTGTGCAAGGGGTTGACAACGAGGTTTTATTGCTAGAATGGAATTGGCCGTCATTACAGCTCAAGAATACGTACAGTACGTGTGACCTTGTCTAATAATTTCCTCTTTTAGACTAGAAACATTCTAATCTGATGGTTCCAAGAAAGCGGGTTTCCACACCGGAGTACGTCTGGTAACTTGTTGAACGTATTTAAGGAGCTGGTTATTTTCTGTTTCACGAACATCCCTAAGGTAAAGATCCCTCGAATTTTTTTCTATAATGCTATTTCCTAAAGCGTCCTCCTTAACTTTAAAATCCGGAGAGAAGAATTGCCAGAAAGAAGAAACACTTCTCCTTCAAACTTTGTACGATGAAAAAACATTCAGAAGTGACACGTGTGAAAGGAAAAACGGAAAAGCTAGGATTCGAGGCCTACAAAATGCTGTAAGGCCACAGGCAATAGAACGTGATATAACATCGTATGTACAAGCAAAGAAGACCTATCTACCTTGTATTTGTACATCTCTCATTTGCTTCTTGTCACAGACATCGTCACATCGGGCATCATACAAACGACACTGTAACGAAGGTAACTTGTTTCACCGGAGATGGTAAAGAGTATCAGCGGATGCACGAACACTCTTTCCTATAAAGGACTTGTTTTGAGTGAAAGAGTGTAGAAATCTACTTTTTCTTTGCGAAGTTATCGTAATGAAATAGATACAGATAGACCGGTGTGGCTCTAGACGGCTCTCCTCGCTTAACATTTATGACGTGGGGCCGGGTGTTAAGCTCCTGCTCTTTCAGACTTCAGTCCATCTAACATTTGTAAATAAATATAATACAATACTTCGCATCTAGAACAACGAGCCATTTTCATTCGCCTAGATGTCTCGGTTTTCTTGGCGGCACCAATAACATACTGTCTTGACCAATAGCAATACCCAGCAGAGGACCTCCAAACATGGTTTGTTCCCAATTTCTATATTTTGACTGGGACAGGGCTTCCAAAGATTCTAGGACTTCAGTTACTGAATATTTTACTTTACAGAATACCATTCCCCGCGAGCGTCCTTCAACGGCCCAACCTTCTAATGGCTCCGGTACCCCTCGAGATCGCGCACCTACTCGCCTCATATCTGTAGACAACGTCCTTCAATATGCATCCCAAATCCCTTCCGGCCAAGCACGCGGTCCACCAGGCAAACGGCCTGCGCCCAACACCCCCCGACGTCTGACTGCTGGTGGGAACATAGCTGCGAGGGTAGCAGCACAGAAAGTGCCCGGTCGAAGCACGAAAGTTAGTGAGAAGCTGGTCCTCATCCCCGAGACCGATAAGGATGCCTCAGACGAGGAGGATGATGGTGAGGTAGAAGGAGATGATGGTCCATTGAGGGATGATGAGATGGATGTACTGAAGAAGAGGGGAGGGATCCGTGGGAAGAGTTATGCGGAAAGGTTACCCAAGGCGAAACGGACGGATAAGGTGGCTAGAGTTACGGCGTATTGCACGGCACAAGGATATAAGATGAAGCTTACGGCGACGTTTGTGAAAGAGAGGCATGGTGCCAAGACGAAATTGTATGACGACTGTCTATATACAGTCTACCACCTACCAATGCTTCCAGGAAGTGAAGGATTCCGGATCAAAAGCAGTCCCGTCCTGAAAAGTCCAGGTGGAAAAGCGGTCCTAGATGAGGAGATTGAGAGAAGCGAGAATCGGGATTACCACGAAGGATATTTCGAAGATTCAGAGACGTACGGTATTAGAGGCGACGAAGAGAGCCCCCAAAACGAATCCGAGGAAGACCGAACGAGAAGGGAAGAAGAGGGTCGTAGAACTAGGGAAGCCACCCGAGTCAAAGAACAAGGGCACCGAGGAGACAGCCCGAATCGAATCGCACCCGATGCCACAGCATTCGCCGAGATGTTCGTTTTCTCTTATGGCGTCGTCGTGTTCTGGAATTTTACAGAGAACCAAGAGAAAGACATCTTGGCCGACTTAACATTCTACGGGCACGAAACAGGGACCTCGTTACTTTCCCGACCCATCAAAGAGGACGATTTTGAAAAGGAAGAGCTCCATTTCGAATACAGTCCCAGGGTAGAGAGACCGCGAGTGTTCAACGACATGATTACGCTCCGAAGTGGCGATCATATGATCAAACTTTCCATAAGCCACGCCATCGCGCAGAGCACCAAACTAAATTTCTTTGAAGAAAACATGTCGAAAACTATGCTAGACGCACAACATGTACCCAAACACATGGCTCTCACGGGCCAATTAGGCATGTCTCGGAAAGAAATCGTCAGAATCTTAGGCCGCTCTTCAAGAGCCGTGTAGATGTCAATCTTTGTACGCTCTAATTCAACCCCTTTGCTATGTAAACAACTACTAATACTGTCCTAGCATCCAACATCCTCGACGTCCCCAACTTCTTCTGGGATGCCGAACCCACTTTGCACCCGCTCTACTGCGCCATCCGCGAATATCTCGAAATCCAACCCCGCATCACAGTCCTCAACGAGCGCTGCCGCGTATTCCTCGACCTCGCCGAGATCCTCTCCGACTCGATAGCAGACACGAAAATGTCCACCATAACATGGATCATCATCGTATTAATCGTCGTTAGCATCGCCGTCACGGTCACGGAAGTGGGACTCAGATTCGGGATATTGCAGAAGGGACGAAGTAATGGCAGAATCGGGGGCTTGGCTGTTGGGGGTAAGCAGTGGGAAGAGTGGAATTTCTCAAGGGGTGATTTTAGCCAGAGACAAGTGGCGGATATCTGTGGAGCGGGAATCGTGCCGGAGAGGTTGGCTGAGTTGTAGATATCGATCTTTATGCTTCTGTGCTTGCGGCTGTTATTTTTGCATTGCATTGCATTGCGTTGCATAGCATTGGTGTTCTGGCGTTGTATATATTCTTTGGGAGTAGGACTGGGTCAATATTGATTGACTTATTGAAGATTACATGTCTATTGATCCACCTATCTGTTCATACATGTTAATGTCCTTGTGTATTTGCAATTAGAATTTTTAAAGAAACTTGCGTACAAGTTCGGCAGATTGAAAACGCTGGGGGAATGCCTCAAGCTTTCGTGTGAACGAACCATGGTTTTAAGCAGCTAGTCTTTTTGCAAGACATTTAGTGACAAATTACACGTCTATCTATACATCCCCTTCCCCCCTCTTTTACTTATTAGGGCTGCGAGTTTATATTCGCCTTGCGTTTTACATCGGTATAACCAAAGGGAAAGGTGTTTCAGTGTCTTGCAGGTATGTAAGATTACAGTATATAGTATAAATCAAGACATCTACACATATGTTACACCATAGGAGGTCTGCTTTGCAACTCGGTTAATACGAAACCGTGAGGAATGCAAGAGAATGCCGCAGAGGTAGTGGTATATTTTGCTAATGGTTCAAACTCAGTATGTCGGTTCTTTCGCAGGGTATCTAATGATTAATCTACACATCTCTCCTCTCATTATATCAATCTCAATCAGCCGTTCTCCCAAAACGCCCTCGGCTCGTTACTTGCTTCGGTCCCCAGCCTCTGGAAGCCTTGAAGTACATCTTTATCCACGTTAATGGAGAAATTTGCATGGAAAGATTCTTCGCCCCCACACGCATTGACAACGCCCTGCAAGCGCTCCTTGACGAAATTGAAGGTATGGATGGTATGCACTGGATCGGCAGCGCTATGAAGCCGCTTCCTTATATCTTCCGGACCCTCGTACTCGTTTCCTTCACTATGCAACCAGATCAAGTTATCACCGCCATCGTCACGCCCAGTCGCCATCTCGGTAATAACAGAAGTCCACATTGCGAAATAATCTTGAAGCCGCTCCAGAATGACGGGCGTCATGGGGGGCGGCAGTTCTAGGAGGCGCGTGAGAGCTAGACACGAGAGTTTTTGTCTGTCGATATTCGCCATGCTGTCAAAATGGCGGAACCACTCTGTGCTCAGCCACCTCCAGACGTCATCTGCATTTCCGATAGAACCCATGATGGTAAGAAAGACATTCGGGTCCGCGAGCGCGAGACGTGCGAGAATGGTGAAATAGTCTGTCTCTACGACATCGTCGAGTTTAGGATACCGACGGTTCGGACCTGCAGTCTGGTGAGCATCCCATGCATCATGGAGTCCCTCGAAGATTTTCTGGCTGTAGCCGCACTCGTGTAAGTCTTTGGCGATGAGCGTGATGCCTTGAGAGCCTCCAATTTTCTCTGCGGCACGTATGAGGTTCTCCACTATGGATGTTACTTGTCCTGCCATTTCACGCCTCTTAACGCCGAGCAGGTTCGACATGTATGAGAGGACACGTAGGCGGATGCCATCGCTGAGCATAGCTTCGGGGGCGAGTAAAATATAGGATTCGACAATATTGAGGACTGTGCGAAGGGTATCGGAGCCGATTTCTAAAAGAGGGAAGGCGGCCTCGACGAGCGACACTACCTCCGATGGAACAGGAGCGGGGGTTTGGGCGAGAATGGTAGACCAGAGCTCGAGGGCTTCATCCATGAGGTAGATTTGCATTTCTGAACCAGGCTCAACAGCTCGTTGGATCAGCGGTAGAATCATGGCATGATATCTTTGAGCCTGTTCCTTCATGGCCATGACCAGTGTAGAAAGGAGAGTCAATATGGCTTGCTTCAAAAGGTGTTCTTCGCCTGATGCTTCCCACAAACCGGGTAATATTGAGACAATCTGGTCAGCGAATGGAGAAATGTTGTTTTCCAGCCGGACTGCTATGACTCTGATTGTTTCCAGAATCGCCATCTTCGTTTCCGTATTTTCCACCTCTTGAATTAGACTCATAAGTCTGTTGAGATAGTCTGAAGCGTAAGGAAGAAACCCGTCGGGCACAAAACTAAAGTCATCGACGACGATTTTAAATTGCCTCGCCGCGGTAACGCGAACAACGTAGTCGTTAGTCTCGTCCTCCGATTTCAGAAGATGTTGGAAGATTTGATAGACCAAAGGTCTATTTGCTTCCGAGATGCTAATGGTGATCCACTGCCCAAGCAAGATAGCAATTCTCCGTCGCAGGACTTTGTAGCCAGGGCCGGTTTGTTGAACGTCATTAACCAGCGTTGAAGTGAGGAACGAATTGAAATCGAAGCTTTTAAAGACAACCGGAGCTGATAAGCCCATTGCCGTATATACCGCATCTTTCGTCACTACCGTACTATCACTTCCACTAGCAACAGACTGAAAAAATGATAGCAACGGCTGCACAAGGAGGTCCTTGTAGTTTATGACCAAGTCCATGAATAGCTTTTCCGAGCATGGTCGGACTTCGAATTCTGATGTATCACCACCACCTTCTTCTTTGATCTCCCATTCATCTTGGTCATCTTCCCAAGCCTCGAGATCAGCTTGACGGAAGACAAAAAATTTGGTAACAATGACATTGGCAAGTTGGGCGACGAGATTCTCGGTGAGTAATTCCGTTTTGATAAGCGCCACACCTTTCTGTTGCTCTGTCTTTACCTCAGGTGTTTTGTATTTGAATGACTGAGCAGGACTGAACACCATTCTGAGGCACCCGCGCAACAAATTTAAGCCCTTGAGGCACAGTTTTTCCATTACCGGTCTTTGATCTTTGGAATCACCATCTTTATTGAGAGATTTTGCGCTGAAGTCCTGTGATTCTGAGCCATAGGAATCGCCGAACTTGACTATCAAACCGTTATACGCTCGCACCAAATCCAGCGAACTAGGAAGAAGCGCAAATGCTGCCGGATGTATCGCTGACATCTGAAGATGAAGCTTTGAAAACTGGACCAGATGCCTTTCAATCAACTCTTTGGCCGGAGCCACCAAGAATGGAGGATCTTGGGATATCATTTCAAGAAACTGGCCGAACTGAACCTGAGAGAGCTCCCAGATTTGTTGAACGTCCGTGGAGTGGTTGGGATATTCGTAGCCAACAATGAGCAGACGTCTGAGGATCTTGATGGAGAATAGACTGTTCTCCAAGGCATCCATAGCCCCGGCTTCGTCGTCCCCATTGCCTTGTAGAAACCCCATCCATATTGCAATCTTCTGAGTATATATCTCGTTCAACAAAAATACGATCTCAGGTGTAATTGATTTTAAACTCGTTTGGGAGGCTCGTAATCTCGCAGTCGACAACTCCTTCACCACTTGTAACATCATCAGCATCCCCCGTCGCAGGTGTAGCTGGTTCGTCTGATTTGCGGACCGCAAAATCTTGATCAAGTTCGTGAGGACCTCTGGCCAATCGAGCGGATAGTCTATTCGGACGACTTTGGAAACGACGAGGGCGTTCTGCAGGGCGAGTTGTGTATTGGCCTCCTCGATCCCTCCTTCTATCAGATGTGATCGGATCTCAGCCTTCTCCTCCTTGGTAATGGCATTGATGGCTGTCTTCCGCCAGTACTTGTCGATGCCATTTTTCAGTTGGATTATAGCAAGATATCGAACTTCAGAGGGTAGGGATTTGTCCAGGTATACTGCCTGTGAAGAGATTATCAGTTATTACCATAGAAGCTGGAGAAACTCGTGCTGGTCGGGAAGAGCCACAAAGTGCATCGATGCCTGACGTGCCATGCCGAATTCAATAGATACAATGCTAGATGCCGCTTTTGGTGTCCATGTCCGGAAGGATTTACTTACCTGCAGTAATGTGTAGTAACCCCGCTGCGTTTCCCACGATTGAAGCTGTTGCGTGCCGGTTTGGATGTGCACTTGCTGAGAGGATCCCGCTGACTGAAGAGCTAGATAGACTTGTTGCGGCGTAAGAGGCGCAGCTTCGCCAGGGACCTCAATAGCAAAAGCCATGGTGTTGTGCAAGGAAGGCCACAGTTGGTGTCAGATGGTCTTTCAAAAAAGTTCATTGCTCGCTTGGTGGGGCAAGCGGCTCCTCCCGAGATGTCCCACCTCAAGTGAAGGACCACAGGTACGTTACAAACTTCGCACACGCATTTGCTTACAGTACAATACTATATCACATATTTCACAACCATTTGCACTTTATGTTGTTCTTACATGTTAATATTCTATCCTGGGTACATGTCTATTTTGCAATCTCACAGGCTAACTAATCGTTTCTTCCTCAGCCAATAAACTCAATAGAACTCAGGCGGAGAAACAATCAGTCAAAGCACGACGGGCATCACTGACATCAGCTTCTCCAAGCAATTGTACCGAGTCCGGGAATGTAACAGGATCCCAACGACGGTGTCTTTCTGAGTCAATATGGAGACTAGCCTGGACATTCCACGCATCACGGGCTCCTTCTATGCTATCTTGAAAGGCAACGTATATATCGACTGGATTGGCCTTGACCCAGCGAAAGTTAGCGTACTGGTGGGCTTCACGCCAGTAAGATTCGATTTGGTAGAATATACTACGCGTGCTGGCGCCGCGATTACGATGAATGAAAAGATAGGGTGTTCCGTTAACCAAAGGAAGTATCGGAGTACTGATAATCTCGATTGGAGCATCTTCATCTTGACGATGTCCAATCTTCTTCGCAGGCTTCCTCACGGGATGATTGAGCCCCTCCGAGCTGATAGGGCGCTTGATTGGAGTTACCAGATCGGCCATGATTCTCTAATAACCATTAGCCACATTTCAGTCTTGACTGACAAGATTTGGCTTACATTTGACGAAACAAGTGTGTAACTCCGACCATTGAACGGTGGTCTTGACCATCGTTGGTAAGGCCAGCTTCGCCAGTCCTTCAATTCGGCCGCCGAGCATCCTCTCGGAACAAGTTTGAAGTTGAAGTTGGTCACTATGCCGTTGAAGCATACCGGAAGTTTGTACCGGTCGCAACAAGACGCTTAAACAATATCTTGTTATCACGATCCTTGAAAGGGTTCCCAGTGACCTCGTAAACGAGATAGTAGCCGCTCTCATCAGCGCGGACCTCGTACGGCTCAGGCAGTTCCGCATGAGTGCAAATCTCAGCGATTTGTGAGAGACAGTCTCCTCTGACAGCAAAATACTTCGCCGCCAAGAATACATATGAAGCGTAGGGGAACACCAAGAAAGGATCAATAATTTCACTCTCAATGAGTTCTGGATTCCGGTCGGATTTTTGAGGCAAGAAGAGTCCCATATCACTCTATTCCAAAGGTCAGTTTGGGCAATCAAGGCCGTACAAAAGATGTAACGAACCTGGACTAGTCGATTTGAGGTAGGAAGTACGAGGGGGGCTAAGATTGATACTTTCCAATTCATAAAGAGAAGCATGTCTCTGACAGCACCACCGAGTCGGCTCATAGGGCGTAGTATGGGACGTAGCACGGCGGCTGGAGCTGCTGCGACTGAGCCTGCAGCTCTCTGAATGACTGAAAAGTCTGGAAACACAACCACCGATCTCACTTCGCCATTCGCGGCGTTCATCAATTTTCGTTTCTTTCCTCCACCCGAGATGCTCTCATCCATCGATGACCTCCGCTTGTTGGTCTCTGGTGCACCCGCCAAGTTTAGTGGTCCTACTAGTGCCCACTGTGCCTCTTCTGTATCTGAATAGCGTACACCTTCTCCTTGCTGTGGCAAACGATGGCTTGTTTCAGCGTCTGCGTCGCCTGTATCCTTAGGATTCTCAGTGGATTCTGATCTTTGCTGGCTCATCCCAACATCTCTCGCAATTGTGTTCGCAGATTCCCCG
Organism: Lachnellula subtilissima; assembly: GCA_007821545.1. Taxonomy (NCBI): domain Eukaryota; kingdom Fungi; phylum Ascomycota; class Leotiomycetes; order Helotiales; family Lachnaceae; genus Lachnellula; species Lachnellula subtilissima. Next base: position 38,726 of record QGMJ01000210.1, read on the forward strand.
ATATCTTTATTTATGCTTGAACTTGAGCTAGTGCTCGAGAGAGGATGGGCTAGGGCATTGCTGTCGATAGTTCTGGCATCTGTGTGCAAGCCAAATGATGTGTAAGAGTTTGATGTAGTAGCAGGCTGTATAATCAAGGTCAGCCGTATGTTTTGAGGTACTAATCGGAGTGATACGTACAATATTGGAAGCGGATATGGACATCTCGAGCTCTCTGGTAAGTTTCTCGCTTGCTGGATCCTCTAACTCTGCCTCTCCCTCTCTTAGTGTTGTACCCAGGAGCTAGCTTAGCCCGTCCCTTGACATGGTTGATGCCCCGATAGGACAGCTCGGCGAATCTGGCGGCTCGCGTTCTCCAAGACGGCTGACATACTGAGCCTTCATATTGACCCCCAATGTATGGTTCTTGAGGTTATTGAGATAATTGGCGCATTGACCAGCATTCACCCTTCCGAAGGCGTCCGGCGGAAATTAAATCTACCATCCACCAGAAGGATGGGGATCTGCACGAATGCCTGTTGGATGGAAGTTCTTGACGAGTCCGGTCATGTACCTGAACCTGTTGATGCGGACTTCGCATTGTTCTCTGCTCAAGAAGACATGCGGAATGCCAGAGAGCTGTGGCGAAATGAGGTCCGTCTCGATGTGAAAGAATACCTGGGGATGATCAGCGGGCTTAATCAAATGACTTGAAGCCTCAGAGGTTCCGGGGACGTTGTTTTCTGCTTTGTTGCCAGCCATTGCGTCTTTAGGAGTTGAGGGTAGCAAAAGCTATTCGGCAGCTATTCAGACAAAGTCAGTAAGGGACAGCAAACGATTGATCGAGCGTGGAGATGATTCACGTTATGCGAGTGCTATCAAGCAAATCTCCCTTCTGAGGTTGAGGTTGAGTTTGTAAAATGTGGTTCATGAAAGAAGGGTTGCGAAATGTAAGGAAAATTATAAGGCAACAACACACAGTTCAAGTGAATTCAAATCGGTAGACTTGAAAACCTAGAGTGAAAGATAACGGACCTTAAGGAACCGAGTGGTATTCAAAGCTGCACAAAATTGGCCCCTTCTTTCAGTCTATGCATGAGATTATCACACGTATATTACTGAAGTGGCCTAAAGCTGCGAGCATATCATCAACGAGAATTGTTGATTCTGCAGAGACTGATCTTCTTATTCATTATTGCTCCGTGTTCTTGGCTGTTGATTATGCATCTTTGAACTGTCCATATAGGATAAAAGAAGTCACTTGCTCCTATTCACATTTTTTGACACCGACCGGCTATACACTTTCCCGTATGAACCGTGCCATCTTATTTTGACCAGTCAAATTAACGGCTGGATCAACTTCGGCGAGTATCTTAGTTATCAATATAAATGGAATAACCAAAAACAACTTTTCAAGCTTGCTGGCGCAGGAGTAAACTCCTGCACCGATCAACCAGCACTAAAGCCCCAACCTCACTCACAAAGGGATGTTATACCAGTCCTGGAGTTTTTAACCATGGTATGCTGGTTAGCAGGAGTTATGTGAAAACTAAGCCTGATCGTCTCTAATACAGAATGTTGATCAGTTCTGTATGGTTACAGGGAATGATTATAGTTGCAGATAACACGCGCGTACCCGGCGGAACAACTTTAATCAAACTTAGCCTGCAAGGGCCTGACGGTTTAAATTCTAAGAATATGGTCTAGTACGGAGGTTCGATCCCTTCACCACTGCGTTCTCATGTTCTCGAGAGGAGACCTATTGCTTTTGCCAATCTAATGCTCCTCGCCTTGCCCCTTATTTTAAGCGACCACGTGCATTTCAAGTAGCGCCCATGTCTGTTTTCGGCGGTGCGCAGAGTCTGCCTGGGTCGAACATTTATTCGATTGGCTGCAGGCCTGTCAATTAATACAACACCGCCAAATACATTCTATCATCGTAACGGTGGCGGAACGGACTGCGCATGCTGAGAAGTCCCCCCAAGGATGGAGCATCAACCAATTAAGCATTACAAAGGAGTATCCGGGAGTATCTCAAGATTAATAAAACCCTAAGTTTCAGCTTGATCGGCAGGCCTTAGAATTTAATCGAAAAGGACGTTCCATTGCTTCCGGCACACGCTTTTCTTGTCAAGTTGCATGCAACATCAGTCAATCCTTGCGATATTCATTTATGGTGGTCTAAACTTATAGGGATGGCAGCTGGGTATAAGGGAACGGTTCATCATAGAAGCATGCTTCCCAATTTCTTTCATATTAACAAATGCTTCGCTTTTCTTCACTAGTAATTATAACGACAGCACTGGCTTGAGATGCTTCAAATAGAGCAAAGAGTATTCTGGAACTGTAGTTGCCGTGGATAGTAAGCGAGAGATGAGGCTTTTGGGTTGCGCTTTCATCCTGTAAGCCATATCCCATTCAATTGGCTATCATGTCTCATGGTAATCACTCACTTCTTGCTGCAACAAGCAATGAGCATGAATTACTAATAAGGTTTAAACTTCGGTCAAGGTACATTTAGTGAGTACCTTTAGTGAGTACCTCAGTATCAAACCCACTTTGAATCCAATCACGAAGAAAGCGGGCTGCTTTACTCACGAACAAGTCACTTCTGTCACGCTCGTGGCTATAGTAGCCTATGCATGCCTAGACTGGCTGCATCCACCTTCGGCTTCTCAGAAGAAGGTCATCGTACGTGGAGCATTTGGAGGAACGAGGACGTGGGTTATGCAACATCGGTCATCCCCCTGCGGGTGGCACTGCCTGCCACACTCCTACCGAGAGATATTAACAGTCTTTTGTAGGACCAAAGGTCCTCTATGACTGTCATGTTCCGGCAAGAACGCAGACATTGTCAAGAGCCATTGACTACACCAGTCAAGACACCACTTCAACCCTGCTTTCTACTTGATTGTGTTGGAGGAACCGATTCGATCTCCTTTCATGTAAGATATTCCCATTTACCTCAATGTCAGGCTTCCCGCTTCCACCCCTCTCGAAAGCCAGCTCACCCACTACTTAGCCCCAACTCTTACATCCAAAGGCGCCTATGTGACTCTCGCGGGACATAAGACCGACATAAACACGGCTGGGGATCCACCCTCCTACTTACCCACCCCCCGTCAGGTCTACCGCTATGTATGCATCGCGTTGTATAGCGTACATCAAGTCTTCGTATCTCGATCATGTCGTATCGTTACCTAACGGAGCGGGGAGAGGTGCAAGTGGTGGTGCAACTTGCAAGAAGTGATTGAGGGAGCTTTCAATGAGAGGGAGGGAAGGGTGAAGAACAGCCGTGGAGTGTATGGAGAGTAGTCGCGCCCGAGGGAAAGTCGTGCTAATGATATCGATCCCACGATTGATCGTGTGTATATTCACTTTGTTGACTGCAATGAATGGCCCTTAGTTCATCAGCTACAATACGACACGATATCAAGTTTGTGATCATCTATCTTTCCTTTTTGAAGTCGGCAAGGCAATGGCTTGCTTTCATTCATCCCAGTCAGCGGCTACTTTACTCCTTGGCATCCTAATACAGTAAACTTTGCGCTCTTGCCCTCACCCGACGGGTATCGGGTATTCAAAAGTTGATTGTCTTCGTTTAATATGTAATCATTTACGACGCTTTGCACTAGTAAAGGTGTGTTACTCGTCTTTTGGTACTTCTTTGGGTGCTAGTGTACATGTATGGCTTCGGGTATTTCAGACTAAGACTTCGCCGCACTTGATCGGCGAAGTTGGTGGGAGGGCGGAGGGGTATATATCCTCACAGGCTGCTCCTCAAATTGAAGCTCCTTTGAACTTTTGAACTTTTGAACTTCTGAGGGAGATGTCATTCTGGGCAATTACCGGTGAACTTCTCCTTTTCGTTGAGATGATGAAGTTATTATGATTAATGTTAAGGTTGAAACGCATTCAAAATCTAGTTTAGTAACAGGTTGGTCCCCAACCAACGCCAAAGCAGATATCCTCGAGTATTCCAATTGACTCTAGCCAGGTTTGTCATGACTGTCATCATTACTCGTGCTCAATCATAAAGTCTCACAGCAACTAATGCTCAGCAGCCTCAAATGCTAACTCTACTCTGGTCCTACTGGCCCATCCTATCCCACATGGCAAGATACTCCATCTCCCTCAGATCCTCCCAGCCCATCTTCATCACACCACCAGCACCACCAAAGCCAATCTGCT
>QGMJ01000211.1:0-42846 GCA_007821545.1 Lachnellula subtilissima
CTTCCACCGAATGTGTACAATACGCCATACTCGAACGGCCATACAACACCCAACATCAACCTCCCCCAGGCCCAGGCCCAGCCCCAACCGAATCACCAGAACCACCAACAGCCAAATCCACTCAACCTACCCAACCAGATTAATACGCAGAATAACTTTAACGACTACAATATGGCTCCACGGGGGGCTGGCTCTATGGGCCCGCCCTCAAAGCCCGCCGATAGATCAAGAGAAGACGGCGTTGATATGATGGATGTATTAGGAGGCACAGGAGTCGATATACGAGAAGAAGAGCAATACATGTACCAGTCCTTCAATTCTCAGCAATCCGGCTCGCAGTCAGGCACTATCTCGTCGAGCCATAGTTTCACTCAGTTTCCTCCTGGAGACGAGAGGTCGTTCTATGGGGCGGGTCCTGCAAATGCAGCTCCTGAACAGGTGAATGGGAAGTCACAAGAGGAGTACGAAAAGAAAGCGGCAGATAAAGCCTGGCATGATGCAGCTCGGAACATATCGGCTTCGAGACAGCGTGAACTCGGTGACCCGTTTTTGGACACGGCACGTACACAATTGAAGGAGCAACGAATCGCTCAGGACCATGGACTTTTACTGCACTTAGGGCCTAATGGGCTAATGGGTCAGATGGTCCTGCCTAATCAGTTCTCGCAGTCTAATGTAAACGTGCAAACGGCTGTAGGACCTAATGGAGCTATGACTGCCACTAGTGGTAACTTTCTCTCCCCGGAATCCCTGCTCGTGGACCAGCTCTGTCTCCTCTCAATTGCGACTAAGCATCGCTTGAGAGGGTTTATTGAGGAGGCTGCAAAATTAGCCAAGGGACGACAGACTGGATCTCATGGGATCGTTCCTGGCGAATGGGCTGATGCCGCGGCTTCGGCTTCTATGTCTACCGCTGTACCTGAAGGGGGCCCGCGCAGTGGATGGGAGAGTGCAGTTAGCCCTCAGTCTAACCCACGAAAGCGTAAGCCTCTTATTGTTTGCTTGTACATTGGTACTAATTGAACTAAGGCTCGCATTCCGCTGCAAACAAGTTGCCAACTCCTGTTTCGGACGGCTCAAAGACACCATCTGAAACCCCAAAATTTACTAATGAGGTTGTCAGTGCCCTTCGAGCATCAGCACTGAAAGAGCGTGCAGACGAAGAAGAACGGCTCCGGAAGCGAGCGGCTCGAGCTGCTCGCGCTTCAGGGGATGTCACTCGGTCAGGCTCTGTAATTCCTGGAACGCCTGGTTCTATTGCTCCCGAAGCTCCAGAGAAGGGTTCTTCGAAGAAAGAGACCAAAAAGAAGGCAGATAGCAAAGCAAGCGAAGAAGCTAATCACAAAGCTGCGAACGCAACTACTTCGCAGTTCTTGAGTGGGAGTCGGGGTTTGTTTGGAAAGAAGAAGCAATATAGTTGGATGAGCAATGCGGCAAGTGGTACCAGTACTCCTTCTCGTCTCATGACTTCTGGGCTCCCTGGCACGCCTCCCGCTGCCCCTGCTCCCGAGAAGCTAACTGCAGAGGGCGTCAGACGTTTGGGAATGTGGCGAGAAGACAAGGAAAAGGGCACTGGTATCCAGCTGCGTGACTGGATCTGCGTTCTCGAGGATGATGGTCATGAGAAGAGGGCGTTGCAGAAGGCGTATACTCTCCTAGATGGCTCCGAGCCGAAGTGAGCTGGCATATCTGGGGGAAAACTTGGCATCTTGGTATCTATTCGGCCACAGAGCCTTTGTATTGTTTGTAAGATTCATACTTAATTTGCGCGGCGTTGCATGAACATGGCGTTTGGCTTCCTTGGGTGGAGGAATGCTACCTCATCTACGGAGGTATTATATACGGTTTAATGCATTCGAAAGTATGGACAGATACATCAATTGCATCAATCAAAGAATGTAACATCAAATACGATTTCTGTCCTCCTGTGGCGTGTATTGGTGAGGAGGATCACTTATCTTGATGTGATTGTTAGTATTGCGGGCATGCAGTGTAGTCCATATACATCGCACCTAGCATTCGTCCTTTAAACTGCGATAGTAAGCTCAAGCCATTAGAATGAATATCTATCTCAAATTAGTAGTCTACTATCTGACTATCCAGCTGATGTAGTCTTGGGGATTAACCCCGTACCGGGGAACATAATGCTAGTGCTTGTGAGCTGTTGTCATCTTTGGGATATGCTGTGTCCAGGGTCCCAAGGCTCTTGGCGATAATACTTCTGTATGATATATTAAAGAGCGCTCCCACTTTGAGGTCTAGATGCGCTTCCTCTTCACGACACGCTCACTTCCATGATGCCTCACATTGCACACCTATTTCCAAGCTGAATATTCCTGATTGCTTCATCCGGAAAGCTAGAACCTCCGGATTGGTTGCCTCTATGAATTTGTTAGATCGCAAAGGTAGGTAATAATTCCCTGGATAGTATAATATTCGTTGGAGGAATAACGGTAAAGTTTTCGGGGTCGCAAACACTTAGTGCCTGGCTTCGATGTTACGAACAGAGTTATATTAATAAGTCTGGTATCTGGCTTCATGGATTGGAACGGCTGGAAAGTCTCGACTTGAATACGTAGAGAATCATTGATAGTGCAAAATGCTCTAGCAGTAGTGCACGGCAATGAAAATGTGAACAAAGACCAATAAGAAGACATTCTGGCAGCCAACTCAGCTATGCAGATGCAGCAATCCCATTTCTGTCGGCTTTGCAAGCTTAAAACCTGTCAAGGGGAAGAATTGTGAAGTTTGAAACATCATGAAAGTTGAGAGCTTCGTGGATAAGCCCAGGCCCAGGCCCCTCACGGGAAATACCCACTTCGGGAGCACATAGTACAGCGGACCGGTATGATGTATCAATGATCAACTCTACACTCACCACCGAAGTAGTATATCCTATTATCTATGCAACATCGCGGTTTTGACGTGCCATGTACATGCTAATAGACTCTTGGCATACGAGAAAGCATCCATCCATCCATCCATCCTTCCATCAGCAGTGTTATCGGTATGGGCGTGTTCGGGAAGAGTAGGAGCCGGTGCTCGGGAATCGTGGTTGGTGTGTGTGTAGCTCCTTCCCATCCTCTGCTTTTCGTGCCATGAACTACCGGCAAGTACAGTAGCAATATAGTCATAGACCTTAAATATACACCGCATTCCCCCATCCTTTGACGTTCAACATACCTTACCATGTTTGTTTGTTTGTTCCATCAATCAGTCATTTAAAGTTGCTTCCATTTGTTTATTTTCAATCCCTCGGCTCGAGTCACACCCGAAAACCACAAAGGCCCCTTTCTTCTTTATCGGTACGATACGTCACCACCAGATACATACCCGCCACTATGAATTGTCCTTCTCGCACTGAAGAACCCGAGGGCGATGGCTTCAATCAGAATCCTAGCTCGCTGGCTGCGGACCTTACCACCAGACAAGATCTAAATGGCATTGCTAATACGAGGATTTTACGGAGGACTTCAAGTAGCGAGATGCAACCAATGGAGGAGCATGAACCAAGTAGACAGACAGAGCGTGATAAAAATATTCATTCGTCCAAGGAGGGGGGTGAGGGGACGTTGGGGAGCCGTGATGGGAGCGGCAGTGGGAGGGGTGGTCTTGGGGGTGGTAAAGGCACCGTCGGGCAGAGATCCAAGGATGTCTCAGTTGTCCTCTTTACGAGGGCTCGAAGTTCGCAACGACTTTCGGGAAGTTTATTGGCCCAGGATTTATGGTAATTCCACTATATACGATACATATTGTTCCTCGCTGACCTTTTTCAAGATCGCCGTGGCATACATTGACCCTGGCAATTACTCAACAGATGTTGCTGCCGGTTCCACATACAGGTTCAAACTCCTGTTTATCGTTCTGATGTCAAATATTTTTGCCATTTTCTTACAGAGCTTGTGCATAAAACTGGGTAGTGTGAGTGGACTCAATCTCGCGGAGGCTTGTAAAGAGTTTCTCCCAAGATGGCTGAACATTTTTCTATATGTCATGGCCGAAGCAGCGGTGAGCCAACCTCCCTCGCCAAGTCTATGGGCAATACTGATGCTCTGATAGATTATTGCAACTGATATCGCTGAAGTAATTGGAACAGCTATTGCAATCAATCTTTTGATTCCCCAGATACCATTAGTTGCAGGATGCGCGTTGTCGATCGTCGATGTGCTCCTCATTTTACTTTTCTATACGCCGAATGGGTCTATGAAAGGACTCCGTGCTTTCGAAATATTTGTTATGTTCCTTGTATTGGGTGTTGTAATATGCTTCTGCATTCAACTGAGCCTGATTAAAGATACCTCTGTGGGTGAGGTTTTCAGGGGTTACATCCCCTCTTCTGCCATTGTACAGTCGCAAGGGTGCGTACACGTCCTCAAAACTTTGTTATGTAGATACTGATTATTCCCAGCCTCTACCAAGCATGTGGTATCCTTGGTGCCACAGTCATGCCTCATAGTCTTTACCTAGGAAGCGGAATCGTCCAGCCTCGACTTCTGGAATACGATGTCAAGAATGGCTTTGCAAGTCCGCCGAACCGTGCTGAAATTTCCAAAAAACAGCCATATTTCCCATCAGTAGCTGCCATCAACTTTTGCCTCAAATACTCGATCGCTGAATTGGCAATTGCCCTCTTCACATTCGCCCTCTTCGTCAACAGTGCCATTCTCATCACGGCCGGCGCTTCTCTCCAAGGGTCCGAGGCTGCCGATGCCGATCTTTTTGGTATATATCACCTACTCTCGTCAAGCATTGCTCCCGCTGCAGGAACCATCTTCGCCCTCGCCCTTCTTCTGTCTGGCATAAGTGCTGGCATCGTCTGCACTATTGCAGGTCAAATGGTTTCAGAAGGTGCAATTAACTGGACGATTGCACCGTGGCTCCGACGTCTCCTCACGAGAAGCATCAGTATCACGCCCAGTATTATCATCGCTGGTGCCGTAGGTAGAGACGGTCTCTCTGCTGCATTGAACGGGTCCCAAGTTGCTCTCAGTGTTGTTCTCCCATTTGTCTCTGCTCCTTTGATCTATTTCACGTGCCGAAACAAGTACATGACTGTCCGAGCCCATCGTCCTGGAACGAGTACAGCGGTGGATGGGGATGAGGAAGAAGTTGTGGACGGAAGGTTTGATGGTGGTATAGAGGCACCTGGTCAAGAGCCTGTCAAGATGAGAAATAATTGGATTATTGCTACATTGAGCGTGCTCATTTGGTTGATCATCACTATAATGAATGTTGCTAACCTGGTGTTGTTGGGGAAAGGAGAGACATAGTACAGGTAGAACCAGGATATCTGCTGCTATAAATGCTACAAACAGATCGATGTTCCCCATGTGAACTGAGTGTTGCGAGTTTAGTGTCGTATCTCCGGATGATACTGGAGATACATCCTGCTTCCAAAGGAAATGATGACGGGGAAATGACGATGACTTCTTTGCTTGACCAAATTCAGATATTAGACGAAATTAATGATTATATGAAGCGTGCTTGAAATGCTTGTGGCTCCGAAATCTTGGTGGTGAAAGGCTTCCGCCGAAGACATGAATAAATACAGTCTGGCTGCTCTAAACGTGTACCTGGAATCTATGAATTCCACTGAAGTTTGAAGCATCTCATATCTCTGTAACAAAACTTCAGAGTTCTTCGAAAGAAGAAAATCAGAAGGTATCACGTGTATATAATCACATGACTAGAAATCCGAAGCTAGTCTTTCGCTTAGCTTCGCACAATCGACATGGACTTTTCGCGGACGACCTCGAACTTTTTTCCTCATCCACCACTCTCGACAACTTCCTCCTTACGCCGACAAATTCAACCGCAATAATGGCCGGTGGTGTTTCCGTTCGCGATGTTGATGTGAGTATATACAAATCCGGAGGAACAACCTGAGAGACGAGGGGAAGAAGAATTGGAACGAAAATACCTTCAACCTTTACTTCGATAATATACTTCGACCCCTCGATCTCGATGGAAATATTTGAATGAGCAGGTGCGAGGGGGTCGCAAAGACCTCTGCTGACGGAATAATGCTGATTCGACTTGGGATTTCAGGCGCAAAAGTTCATCGAGTCATATGCCGCTTTCTTGAAGAGACAGGGAAAGCTTCCCATTCCAGGTATGAAATTGCTCCTTTTTCATTTTCACTTCACTTTCACGTCCTTCTACACCTGGCACTGTGCCATCAAAGTGAGCATTTGCAATTGCCATCAGGATTACTAACACTTCCACAGGTTGGGTTGACACCGTCAAGACCGGCCCAGCCAAGGAGCTCCCCCCTCAATCAATCGACTGGTTCTACGTCCGCGCCGCCTCGATCGCCCGCCACGTCTACCTGCGCAAAACCGTCGGCGTCGGCCGTCTCCGCAAAGTCCACGGCAGCACACGCAACCGCGGATCCCGCCCATCCCACCATGTCGATGCCTCTGGTTCCGTCGACCGCAAGGTCATGCAAGCGCTTGAGAAGATCGGTGTCCTGGAGCAGGATGAGGACAAGGGAGGACGACGCATTACGCAGAGTGGACAGAGAGATTTGGACCGTATCGCGCAGACCACCGTCGAGGCTGATGAGGAAGAGGACGACGAGTAGATCATTTTGCTGAGCGCTGTACTCTGGGAAAATGGGGCGTTGGCTTTACTAGGGATATCCACAAGAATTGAGATTTTCTAAAAGCCACACTCTGTTGATAACTGCTGTAATTTCTGTGACCTTGATCGATGTCCATGTTCCAACTGTCTGTCTCGTGGAGCCTAGGGTTGCCTAGCATCCATTACTCAACCCCCCACCCAGCCTCTCCTCCAGGATACCCAGGATATCCAGGATAATACTCCTCGAATTGTGCGAGCTGATGTAAGCGATTGATACTGTATAACCTATTGACCTAGGAAGGAATCACCAGCACTATAGATAGAGTCGAAAGGTAAACGCGGGGAAGACTGGCAAAGCCAAGATTACCCGAGGACCAATACTGTGTAGCATAAAAGTGTTTTTTTTTCACTTGAGTTTGCATGATTATTTAGATAAATGGTAAATTAATCTCGAACTATCATCACATCTCCAGAAATCACACACCTCGCTCTTCCTTCCTTCCTTCCACCCTGACATAAATAAACAACCACGATGGTTTCGTCTGTCTTAACGCCGTCCATGCATATGCTCTACTCAACCAGGATGATCCGGGAGTTCTAATATCCCGTCTTCCCTGCCCTTCCCTTCCCATCCCTCCCTACCACTGTTATACAAATGAACAAAATGCTGTGCTGTGCTGTGCTGTGTCCGCAAACCAACTTCCGTGACTTGCTTGGATAATGTGTTGGCCCTGCTATGAGTGAGGTGCAGCTCCGAAATCAATGATTTGTTAATCCACCCAGTATGGTTTTCCCGAGTAGTCCTTTCTTCTTCTTTGTTGAAGATGCTCCGTCATTATCAGCACCTTCCTCTGTCTCTGTTCCTGCCCCATGCGATGCACCCTTCTTGAGCCGATTGAAGAAGCCTCCACTCTTGCCCTCCTGTGCATGCGGTTCGCTGTCATTCTTCATGCTCCTTCTATCACTGGCGATACTGGCCCCACTCCCATTGGCTCTTGCTGGTGTCATTGTGAGGGTCGATAGCAGGCGCCCAGGAGCCGGGACAGAAACGACGCTAGAAGAGCCACTGGGTGTACGAACCAGCGGATTACCACTCGACGCAAAGGAGCGTCTTGGGCTCCTTGAGCGCTCAGAGCGTTTAGTGTCTATAGAGTTCGTACGTCTGCTGCTACTAGCATCGCTATTGTCGCGGGAATTATCCGTACTCGAAGGTGCCAGCACCATGCTGCTAGTAGCAAGTTCTCGCAGTCTGCTCTGCTGAGCGGTATTGGGACGATGCTTGCTGAACTTATTCCCAATGATAGCGCCGGTGTGGGAGATGAGGGCTCTGATGACATCTTTCTTCAAAGCGAGGGCGAGATCTAGGTTGGACCATGTCTTGTTGCGGTATTCAATCAGGGGAAGGCGGAAGACAAAATCATTTACATCTTCGATGTTGCGTTCTCCCTTGCCCTTGTAACTGAGGCACAATACCACACTCGGTATTTTGACATACGCGAATGTCATGTAGTTAGATGCTCGAGACATCATTTCGGTCAAATCGTCAGACGGCTTGTCCTTTGACTTGGCACCATTTCGATGGATACCGAAACGTTTGGATTTCGTATCAGAGTTGGTCGAATTAGTATCGAAAGTTGACATGCCAGTCGGCGACCGACCGAGAGTAGGACGTGATGTGATACTCGAGTGCATGCTTTCGATCGACGGCTTCTTCATGACTGACTTTAACGAAGAACGTGAACTTTGCGGAAGCTTATTGTTGCTTGATTGGAAGAGTCGGAAATGATGTCCGTCGCTCGTAGCTTTAGATTTGTTAGAATAAGATGTAATTGGCCGGGCCTCTGAGTTCATGGTGGGATGCAAGCGTAATTCTAGAGACCCTGCCCTCGCGCTAGATGGTGACTCTTGTTTCTCTCCTTCCATTACCAATGATTTGTTAGAGTTTGTTGCGGTGGCGTTGTCTTCTTCCTCTTCATCTTCAACAGGTGGCATATGCTTCACCATGAATGGCGATTTATTACCTGCCTTTCCTGGTTTGTCGTCGTTGGAATCAGGGAACATATATTCGAAAAGCCGCTTTCCAACTTCACGTTCCAGCTGGATTTTCATCGGGAAAAGATTGACTTCGAAATGATCCATAACAGGGATTCCAGCAATTGCCTCCAGCATATACCAGTAGACTCTCAACATCTGCTGATTGCCTCCTTCGTTGAAGGTTCCACGCTCAACATCTGAGTATGGAGCAAACATCTCAGGGTAAATAGCATCCGGGAGGAGATTCAGGCCAACAATCTTCCCAATTTGCATCAAATTGATATGAGATCCATCGGAATTGTCTGTTCGGTCGTATTCGGCCTTTTGAAGCTGGAACTCCATCAGTGGCTCGTTGTTGTCTCGAATCAAATGCCAGACAATTTGATCGGAGGATATGTTCCATCTAAGTAAACCAGTAGTCTGTGCCCCGTCGTATTTCCGCTGAGATGTCGTGATGGCTTTCATTAGGAAAAATAATTCATCCTCACAAGCCGTTAAATCTGTGTCGAGTAGTAGCCTATCTTCCCATCCCTTTTTGTCTAGGTATTTCGAATGTATTTGAAACTGGGTCTTGATTTCATCGAGCTGTCTGATGCGCTCCTGCAGACATATGACCATCTCCGGAGCACCTCGTAAGTCGCTGAAGTCTGATGCAAGCATAATCTTTTCCAGACGCTCAGTTCTAGTCTTCTCTAGCGGTTCACTATACATCAGAAGATCTAGAACGATGATGTACATTGCATAGTACTGAGAAGAGTTGCAAAGAGCTCGAACTTGAGGAAATTCGACCGAGAGGTGGTCCATCCGGCTTTCTATATTGTTTGGACCCGCCGTGTGGCCTTCGCCGCTGATCCCATCATTGTATTTGAGACGCAAAGTATTGTACTTGTCGTATCGTAAGCTGGCTGACGTCTTTTGTACAACTCGTTGGAAGCCAAAAGGATCGACCTGAAAGTCGAACATGACTTCCATAGGCACCCACGGCGGCCAGGCTGACCCAGCAGGGGTTCCGTAATGGCTGCCCGAATACAGGGATAACAGTTGAGAAGAAAACCACCTCTGGTGAGTGACAAAGAACTGTGTACTGTCCATTGCGACTGAGAACCGGCGCTGCACAAGGCCACTGACATCATCGTAGATACGATCCTTATCCATAACTTCAACGACCTTGAGTTCCATTCCTTTCGCAGTAACCAAGACGACCGATTTAGGATTCTTCTCGCTCTGAAGTTGGATTTGTGGCGCGATAAGCCGAAGATGGTAGCTGTTCTGCGGGGTAAATTCGCGGCCAATGTCAGAGTCTATTTCGGTTGAAACCCTTGGATTTGGATCTTGCTTCTGGTCGTTCGCATTAACAAAAGCTTTGCCATCTGCAAGGATCTCATTGATGCGATCCTCAACGTCTTGATAACTAGTATCTTCATCGTGTGTAGAGACTGGTGAATCAGTTGTAGAAGGGGTGCTTGCCCGACGTTTGGCATCCGGCCTCGCTGTCTTCGCTTTATTCTGCTCTTCAACAATGTCTAGAATGAATTTTACGGCTCGCCGGGAAAGGTAGTATACAAATCCGCGCCTTTGGCTGACTTGGTGGATATAACGGAGTATGATGTTCCGCAAGAGATTGTTCCATTTCATCTGCATATTGTGAATGACGAAACGATTGTTGAAGTCACTGATGAATTCTCCGGCCGGATTAGAATCCATGCCCTCAGTCTCCGAATCGTACTGTTTGGGGTCTGGAGTCTCGTCATCTCTAAGGTCCTCCGCATCTGGTACGGCCCGGTTGGTTTCTGTATATACACGCGTAGTCATTTGACGCAACATTGATTCCAGAAATAGCTTCTTTTCTCGTAGAAAGGCGGCATGCTTATTTAATTGATCGAAATCTTCCTTTAATGCGGAGTCGCTATCATTTCTCAAAAACTTGAATTCTGCATCCTCGAGGGATGTAGTATGCGACTGCATTTGTTTTTCGAGTTGACCTAGGCGGCTTTGAATCAATTGGCATTGTACACGCCGAGGATCGTCGTCTTTGCTCATAATACAGAAATGCGTTGCTTCCTTCCCGAATGGACTTGTGCCGTCTGAATCTCCGGCAGTAGTGTCTTTATGGTCGGTTTGTCGGAAGTATGTAAATCGGGGTGCATATGCGAGAGGCATGATCTTGGTGTCTGGACTTGCTTCAGAAGGCAAAATCCAGTCCAGTTCAACGAAATCATCCATATCAATCCAACTCAGATCGTTATCAGGTATTTCGAAATGGGAAAGATCTGTAGAACCCTCTTCTTGTTGCGCAACAAGGAAAGGAGCCGAAGCTTTTTGTAAATCTTCAGGTGTTGTACCAGCAATGCTAGCTGATACAGCACGAATGTCCGCTGACAACAAGTCCAACTGAGCTTGATGCATTTTCATTGCGGTCGTCTTGCTAGGAGTCTTTCTGCCCTTGTCTTGGGTGTGAAACTCTTCCCGGCGTTGATGAATATCAAGCATGAAACTGTCTAGCCTCATCTTCAGGCCAGTAGCCGAAACAACATCTTCGGAATAGTCCTCGGCATCTTTGTGCTTGTAAATATGACTGAGGAAAAGCGGTGCGAGCAACAAGTTGTATTTGATAGTAGCAAGATGTCTACCAAACTTCTTGCTGGATTTTTCGATACCAGGCCACAAAGCGCCCTGGCGGATAGGAAGTGACATGGTGCCACCGAACATCGACCACCAGGCAAAAAAGTGAGTGAAGAAGCGAGGTGACAGATGTACAGTGTTATAGCTGTTCGATGGCGCCGTATTGGACACAGACCATTCGCGATTGACGGGAGCTTTGATGGCAACGGACATGTGAATATGATGGCTCCGGAATCCACGAAAAGCGTCATATTCCAGGCCTGGTGGGGCTTTTGCATACTGGGGTTCTCTAAAAATGACCTTATAGTGAGGCTCAAAGTCGAAGGATCGTTTTCCTTCCTCTTCGAGATTCCTTTCGAACATCAAGCCGGCAAGCCATTGAACGTTTCCAGAGAGCTTCATGACGACTTTCTTGAATGATGCTCCACGTTTGAAACTGTCCGAGCTCATCACACTATCGTTATCATGGTCCGACTTTTCTGAAGTGAAAGCTTGATGGCTGTAATCAGGGATGGCGAGAATATAATCTCCGCTGTCCACAGTCATGAATTTCCGAGGATCATCGTCACGGCAGATGTTCCACCTCACGTCATTCCTCCAGCACATAAGGAAGCCTGCGCCATTGCCGGTCACCAAATAAGGATCCCGTGTTCCCTTGAGCATGAGATGCACATCACCATCTCCCTTCCATGCAACGCTTACTCGAGAGTGGAAGCTCAATCGAATCTTGTCCCAAAAACCGGTCCGATCTGATGGGTCAACTTGAGGCTTTGTGAAGGTTTCGATCACCATCATCATATCTTGAATCGCTGGTTGATAAGAGGCACCCCATGTTATCCGGGTCGGGAAGCCAGTGTTGATATCCATGTTGATGTCCGAGTATGTCTTTACTGGTGAGATAGTCCGCCTCACATCAATTGCAAAGCCACCCTCGTTTGGTTTACCCTGTGGGCGGTTCTTTGGAGGTATAATGTCTATCTTGACATGGCGAACAGATTCAGGCCCCCGGAACTCTTCTGCAATAACAAAATCGGTCTCGAGAGACCATGCCGAGAGTCTTGGCTTTTGCCCAGGCTTGATCGCTGGGACATGGAGTAGGGGTAGTGGGTAGTCCCGTAGTGTTACACGGGCCTCTCCCATGCTTATTTTGACATGCATAGGAATCAGAAGCGAATACTTCATATCACGAGGCATGCCTTTTCCGACCCGATGCATAAACTCGGGCAGGTGGGCAATGGGGAAGGATGGCTTGTCAATAGTGATGTGAAGGTCACTAACCATTGTCGCCATCAAGGCGGGTCGCTGGGGGACTTCTAAGATATTTTCTGTGTCCACCATGTCATCGGGGAGTTGATCGGAACCCCAAAAGACACCACGAAGGTCTTTCATTCCATCTTGAGCTTGGCTGAAGATTCTGTCAATTCTCTTCTTCCAACTTTGAGAATTGTATCGTTGAAGTTTTTCGTGTGCCTCTGTTATGGAAACTTTCGCGCTCCCGCTGATTCCACACATGCCCTCAGGGTCGTACCGCATGCGACGACCACGGGAGTGCCCTGATTCCTGCTTGGTTTCCCTATGTTCGCTTTTACTGCGGTGTCCTGTTTTGTCGTGGTGGTTGCTTCGCCCCCGGGGGTGAGCGGATCTATTGCGATATCTGGATGAGTTCTTTCCCGTTTCTTCCTCTTCAATCTTCTTCGCCTTTGCTTTGAATGCAGCTTCACGGGCTATACGCTGTAATTGTTCGACAAGGCCCGCACGGTATATTGCGCCCAATTTCCATTCGAAGGCTCCATCTTCCAACTCAAACAATAATGCTTGGCTCTGAATTGAGACTTTTGGTATATGCTTTGGCCCTTCCGGGCCTTTTTCAAGGATGTATTCATTCGTGCCTGTTGAAAACCGGTGATGGAGTTGCTGGACTGACTTCATCGTGTTGACGAAATTATCGAAGATTTTGTGGAGTACAAGTTGATGGGGAACGGCCAATCTGATTGCTTCAGTAGTTACATTAATTGTGTTTTCGTCGTATGTCTCCCCAGTACCTCGCTTCCGCCTATTCTCAAGCAGATCCACCCTGAGTGTCTTAATACTCACAATCCGTGCCCATACGCGTGGCATTTTGGGTGCTTCCGCATAGAGTCTAGCAAGCTTTGCATATACAAAAGGCGCCGACCATCGATGACGTCCAGCTTCCATGCCATAGATTTGGAACATGACTGGGGGGTCCGATGGCATATTCGCTTTTATCTGCACCAATGACGACTTGAAATCCACAGTGACGAACTCCTTGATAGGAAAGGGGAAACTGGATCCATCATATCTGTGGTGCAAGTCCTCAGGAGAACGGATAGGAGAGAGATGTTCCGCTATCCCAAAATTTTGTGGTGCTGGACGGGCTTTCTTGGCTTCTTCTTCATCAGCTTTAGTACGAACAAATGCTGTCTTAAGCACCGATGTTGCAATGCCACAAGCATAATGACGATAGAGCGAGTATTGGACAAGAAGCGTTTTCACGGCTGAGTTGACATGAAAGATTGGACCTTGATTATCGCACGTAGTAGATAGCGCAACCTCGAAGCGCGGGATAGCGACAAATGGTTCAATCTCCCATATTTCGGTGGATTCGACCACAAAGGCCTCTAGACCACGGACATGAACCGCTAGTCTTCGGCCGTCTGTCGCATACTGTTGTTTCTTTCGTGGTGAACTGGGCATCTTCAGCAAGAGTTCAGCATCCGGTGTCAAAGACCTGCTAGGCGCTCTTCGGCGCGATGCTCTTTTGTCAACGGCATCGGTTTTCTGAGCACGGTACTCTGCTGTCCAAGACCCCAGCTGCAACGCGACTCCACGAGTATCACCTGAAATCTCCTTATCAACACCAGCAATTTCAGCGCTAAAATCCGAGCCTTGCAGCTGGAAATGCAGAAGCCAAGGCGGCATAGCTCTGATAAAATTAGGATCCCGAGACGTTCTTGCATGTGCCTTGTTCTCTGGTTCCACGTTCACCCGGAGTTGACGAACAATTTGACGAACACCATCACTTATCTCGGGGCGGTTCATGTGTGCGGAAAAAGTTTGTAAATTGCCTGTCGCAACGACATAAACTTCGGGGTTCGCACTGATTTGGACCTTCAATTCCAGTGATTCTGTCTGCAGCAAATCGTAATGAGCTCCAGAAGATGTTTGGTAGTAGAGGTGGTGAGATTGCAATCTCAGTGTCGATGCTAAGCCATAGTGTAATTCTCCAACTGCTGAATGGGATGATTCGATATCCAATGAGACAGATGAAACGGATGATATGATCAGATCAAAATCATCGGCCTCTGCTGTCTCTTCAACGGGCGGAAGAGCAATCCGTACGACTGGCTCGTGCATTGAAAGCTTAACATTGGCTTTTGGCAACAGTCTAGAAATGAGGGTATGGCTTTGCGGTACTGCTCTGCTCTTCCTTTTCGGTTTTGGTTGCATCATTGCCAACACCAAGGGGAGATGTTTTGGGTCCAGGTCAACAGAGGGAGAAGTAACAACGACATTAGCGAAGAGAATATTGGCATTTCGCTCATCTGCACTATTGTCTGGTGCATATTCCACTGTCTTGGAGGGCAGTGTCGTTCTAATCGTTGTTGTTGCCATAGGGACATAGACCAACCTATCCGACCCTCCTTGCCCATCATCTACGCCGAGTTCAATAGATAGAGCTGCAAGAAGGGCTTGATGAGCAATGTCCTTGGAAGAGAAATACATGCGGTGTGCGGGTGACTTAGGGTCGAGTCGATGAAGATCCACGCCAACCTCCTTCATAGTTGCATTGAGATAAACAGGTGAGCCACGAGGCTGAACGGAGTTGACCTGTCTGGTAAATCCCACAAAGCTTACTGCAAATTGTACCTCCTTAATACCCCGTAGAATGGAACTCACAAATTCCTTAGAATCTGAGACGGTCTGTACAAGGTCTTCCTCGAGACTACCCGGCTGGTCGACTTCTTCAATGATTTGCTGGAGAGATATTTCTTCGCGTTCGGGTATTTCTCTGTCGTAGAGGTTCAAACAGCCCTTATACCTGTTTATGCATGTATTGATATCGTCATACGGAATGTGTACACGTCCCAGCTTAAGTGCAAATGCTGCATCTCGGAGGCCGTCAAGGTCCTTGTATAAAAGTCCATGAATATTCAAAGTAGCATGGTCCAGTATTTCCAGTGACTCTTTCCCTTCGGGCGTGAAGAGAACGCTGCGCCAGGTCATCATCCACTCTGCCGGTCTCTGGGATTTTTTTGTCGTTTTGACGTGGGAAAACATCCTCCCCCGATCAACCATTTTGCGTCGGGTGTCCACTGCCATTGTAAAGTTTCCGACCTGTATCTGGCCCACGTCTACAACAGTCACTGATGTATTTGTAGCCACCACATCCACCATGCGAATCCAGTTGATATTGCGGTGCATCCGCTTTATTCGTTCCTTGATCGCAGTGAGCCGCTCCCAACTTTTGCTTCTCTGGGATCCGTTGCTCGCTTTCCCGGATGCCCGGTTCCTCTTGGGCTCAAACTCACAACTAGGCCCATCCACGCTCTCTATTTTGATCTCTGGGAGGTCCTCTGCATCGCCACTCTTTTCCCCCTGCGTAGCTTTGAGATTTACTGTTATTGCCAGCTCGGTGAGGACAATACTGAGCCATGTCGGTTGCGCGAAGGTTGGCCTGTGTAGGTTGAGGCCCAGACCTCGTATATCTATCTTTATGCCATCTTTCGGAGTGTATGCGAGTCTCCGCAGGGAGAGATAACCAATGCGTTGAATGGATATACCAGTGAGGATTCGAAGTATTGCGAAAAGAATGAACGACGACAGGTACAGGAGGACGAATACCCCAAATATGAAGGTAGGATTCAACAGCGCCATGGATTCGTCAGCCAACTTGCACCGTCCAAAACTGATTCTCGTAGTCGTCGACCGAGCAAAGAGGGTACTAGCAACCCCCAATCCCAATCCCAATCCCAATAGCTGTGCGCGGAAACAATGCTGCCATTCGCGACCCTTTGTCCTGTATTGTACTGCACAAGGAATATGTCAAAGATGAGCCGCAATTCACGCTATGCCGACTGTTCCGACAGTTGACCACATAGAGTATCGTTCGCACACCTCATGGCGATCGGGGGCCAGGCTAACAATGTCGTGGACTCATGACACGCAAAAGACTCCTAATGATTGTGGATTGATGTTGGAAAGGAGTTATCGAGTCGGATGGAGGCGAGATGCTGACTTGGAAAGATAACAAGCGTCAACAAGCTTCTCTTGCGCGATTAGCTAACCTTCGTACGCTCAGCAGCAGATGCGAGAATTTGTAGGCTGAAATTGATACTGGTGATGGCGATGAGGCAAAAGAGTTCGCAGTGGGTGGGCTGGATCCGAGCTTCTCTGTTGAGACGATTACGCTTATTGATATATTCGGCTGCAGATTACCATGCATGCGACCTGGGAGCCGGCTGGAATTGTAATAAGTAAGCCGCCAGTGCTTTTTTAGCCTTGTTCTACCTCGGATTAAATTCATTATCAAGGTTGATATACCAAGTTGATAATGTCCATTGGATTCATTACACTATTACTGCTATCCAAGACTTTATTTGTATCGCATTCCATTCACCAACCTCGTACTCGTAGACCTCGAAATCTCAATCTACATCCCTACTCCCGGACCTAATGTCACGAACTCTCCCGTGCTCACCCTGTCACCATCCCGCTCTTTGTACAGTCAGCCTCGCAAATTCTCTCCTGCCCTGTGGTACTGTACTCCGTACTTGCCGCTTTTTCAAGCTTTTATAATTCAACACACACACTACATCTTGGTCCAAGTGGAATAGATGATTTATATAAGGAGTACAGGAGTCTCGGATCGGACATCTGGGATGTATGGTTGCGTCTTTGGTCTCAGTAGCTTCTCATCTGCCAAACCAATTTCTAGCAAACTTATTTCGTACCTTCAATAGCTTAGTCACAATTCTGATTTTAAATACCTCAATTTCATCCGTCACTTCCTCCATCCTCGACAAGCTAGTGCTAGGCACGCATAGTTCGGCGAGCAAGTGCTGAAAGAACGTAACAACTGTCTAGAATTATGCCGAGGGATTTGGGAGTTGGACGGTCTTTTTCGGCGAAGCGTTGACAGTTCTTGAAATAGTTGGAAGTTTTGTGAAAGAGACTGGTTGTACAGAGTCTTTTTGGGAACCTCAAGTCGCCAAACACATCGGGAATTCCATCCGCGGTCTATGTGATTTTTGGAACCGTATCTTTAATATGGAGTCAAGGAACCTCGGGGCCAGGTTACGCTAGAGTTGTCCTGCCGTCCTGTCAATCAGCATCCATGCCATTGTTGTATTCTCCAGTATGGAATTAAAATGCCTGGATGGCCGGGACTACTGATCAAGAACTCGTAGCACTTAAGTTATGCCTCAAAACTCAAGTTATATATTATCCCTGCAAAACAATGTGCCACAGCGTGATGAATCCAGGAGACTATTCTTCGATCTTTCATACAGCAGGATTAAGGTTATATCCAGCTGCTAATGACTGTGCCTAAAGTAGCTTTTGCAGTCATTGCTATAGCAGCAACCGCTGAGTCGCCGACTATACATTGTATAAGCACAGCTGTTGACAGCCACGAATGAAACAGCTTGCGTCTTCAACCCAACACTTTAGCAGCCTTTCCAATCAAGACTTGTTTTTTTCTAGTCAACAACCATAAGCCGATGCTAAAGCATGATCTGAGCCCATCACCGTTTTAAAATTGAACCAAGAGCTGCGTTGATGCTTAAATATTCCGCAAATTTCCCCCGTGTCACTTTCAAGGTCTCGTAGCTACAGAGAACCGAACTCTGGTTGCCAGCTAGGAATGCAGCGTCGCGGATACGGTGATGGGTACGAAGCAGTTCTTTACTCCGTACAGACCCGGGGTTAGGCGGTGGAGCTGGGGGTTGAGATTAGGGCTGCGGAGAAGATTGGGTGGAGTTTTGGACAGCATGGTGAAGAGGTTGTTGAGACTGGGGGCGGTGGCTGCTAGGGGTAGGGAGACATAGAAGTATGTAGACATATAGAATGTAGCAGCTTAGGGTATGGAGTGATTGGTTGAATCCTGGTTATGGACAGTGAAAGAGATAAAATGCTCTAGTCAACAACCGAATATCTTTCTAGAACTTCTTCAAGTATTCAAGTATGGATTCGGGCCTTTAGTGATGTGATGCTTCTTGGATGGGAAGTCCTTCAAGTCGCCTAATACTGCAGGGGAAACGGGTATAAAGGAATAGCTTGCATACTGTAGCATGGGTGGCGTACTATATACTCGTTACGATTTCTGCAAGGTCCCTTCCCTCTTTGATCTGGGGCTTGTTTCATATTTCAGCCTCTTGGATCCCGGTATATGCATCTGTCACTGATATCCTCGTCTACTTGCCTCATTGGGACCAGACAATGGTGTAGGAATCTTCATGCAATGGAATCATAATTTACATTGCCCTGGTGAAAGCTGAATACTATCTTATGAGCATACTCTTGCTAGTTTGGCAAAGCGACTCCGCCCTCTCAAACCAAGAGAATGACAAGCATAGCAGCAGGCTAGTACTGGTAGTGAAAATGAAGTCTGAACTCAGATAAAGACCTGAAGCCTGATCGTTTATTGTGTCAGATGATTCAAAGATCATTGGATGGATGGGTTACATGTTCTAGTTCCTTTTCAACTCAAAAGTCGCATTTCAGCTAGATATATAGCTAAATATTTGCTCCGGAATAATAATCGATTGTACAAGGAGTAAGACGCCTCTGCCCCGCAACGGGAGGAGATCAGCACCAGGGGGGTGGATGCCAAGCTTTGTTCCAGATCTCACTTATTTCGGTCTTCTCAACTCCAACCACTTTTGTATACTTATTCGATTCAAAACTTGGGAAATTGAGGGTTATGACATGACGCTGTGCACGGATGGATGTCTTTGAAAATTCGGCGGAGAAGAAATTCTCCATTCCCACTTGATCCACCCTTGGGCACACCGCCTAAAAATTGGCTTCGTTACTGTACAGTACAGACGCGTTGCGTGGCATGCCGGCCCAGCCTTGTGGACCCAAGCCAAGATACGTGGTGGTCTGATGTTTTTAGTATTTTACAGAAGGCAGATGGAATCCGAGCCAATAAGATATGATAGCAGAAGATCTACCAACCACGGCTCCCGATGATTCCGGGGAGTTGGAGGGGAGGGGACTAAATACATCATGTACGGTAGTTTATTTGATGCACTTCGTAGTCGTTAAGGTTAAGGTCGTTGTAGTCGAATTTGGAATCACTAATGTCTTAGAGGCAACTGTTCCGTGATCTAGAATTTGTTACCGCCTGACTAGTGGGGGCAGAGGAGGGGGCGGGCACTACCTATGGAGGGAGGGCTTATCACAACCCCACCATGAATAAATGAAGTCGAAAAAGAGACAAAACAAAATTGCTCCCGGTGATGATATCACGAGGGTGGCCATAGGTAGAAACCAATAATACAATCTGGAGAGCAGAGTCGTGCAACGGGAATAATGGAAGCACATGGCGGCTCGGGGCCAAGTCTCGTCTTTTCTTTCGGCAGTCATCGCGATTCAAACCAGTCATGTTGAAAGTTGCTGCATGAAGCTTGGACAAGGGTTCCCTTTCGAGCGATGGTTGTAGAACACGAGCACGAGGAAAGGAAAAAAAAAGAGATTTTAAAGATAATTACTCCGTATGCGCCCAACCTTCACAGGGCAAGTGTACCCGTACGGAAACGGAGTACCTTACTTACCTTACGGGGGAGTAAAGATTGCATGTCGGGAAGGCGGGGTCTTCGGCAACCGTTGAAGAGGGCTGTGCTGTGTTAGATGCGTGCGACGACTATCCCATTACCCCATACTGTACCGTACCGTGCCATGCCATGCCATGCCATGCCATACCATACCGGTATTGAATGGATTGGAGTACAGTAGGAAGTATATTATATACATATGTCATCAATGGTACGCAACGCAATCAATGCCACTACCTCGGGAGAAGCGGCGTTCATGCTTACATGGTACTTTAGCGTCTTGTTAGGGGAAGACCCGATATGGATAACATAACCTTTATATCTACGAGTACACTACAGTAACACAGCACAACACCCTCACTCACGCACTCACTCACTCTCTCACTCTCTCCCTCTCTCTCCCACTCTCCCCCATTCGACTCAATTCATCTCTGGAATGCGGAAAACAGGTCTTCCCTCCCGCTTCCCTTCTTTGCTTTTGATATTGTTATCTCTCCTCTATCATACTTGATGCGCTCAAAGTCTTTTCTCTATTCCCGTACTCTACATCTACACTACATACCATACCATACCACCTACCTAGGTACATATCTGCACGTTGCTGCGTCATTCAAGCCAAGCAGAAGAGCGACAAGGATAAAGGCTGATTGCCGGATTGTAGTTGCAGGCATCCCCACCCTGGCTGTCTAACCCTTGCGAGCACACTTCACCAATCCCGACATCCATGGACCAGAGGTCCAATTTGCATTTGCCTTAAAATCTCCATGTGCTGGCAGAGAAAGCACACCCTACCACCTTGTTTATACCCGTGACAGCAAATCAGAGACCAAACAGACTAATCCAAATTGTGAGTACCATCACAGCCCAAACAAGTATACCGCCCCTCTTGTGTCTTGTTTGCATGACACTTTACATCCTATATCCTGGTCCCAGCGCGACCACGGTATCTCATCGTAATTGTGATGCGCCTGTGCAATGTCTCTGCAAAAATCAAAATAGTCCTTTCTTCCCTTCAAGACTTTCTCCCGCCAGTTCAAATGCTACGAGAAGTTGCTGGTTAACATATCATCATGTCAGACGTCGTTGCTATTCCATATTATTCAAACCGAGGCACCATCCATTACACACCGTCCGATCCTATCTTAGACAACGAACAACTCGCAAGGCTCCCCTCTCCTCCGTGTCGCCCAAGACCGCGAAGGCCGCATTCTGTACATATAACACGTCTACCCGCAGGCTTCATACCCTTCGACCTTCGCCCTCTGCCGTCTCCCGCCGAGGCCAAGAAAGACTCAAGGTTCCGCATAGAACTCAAAAAGCTGGCTTCTCGAGAGAGTGCAAAGCGTGTGCTTGGGGCGGTGTTCCATCCGTCCTTCTTCAACTCCGATCCTACTACTACATCTTCCGCTTCGTCCTCAGCGGCTAGTTCGACGAGATCTGCAAGTCCAGAGACCTTTTCGTCAACAAGATCGGCGTCCTTCTCTGCGACAACGGCAGAACAACCGACACTCTTAGAGAGGAGGATTGCGTCGAGAACAAACTTGGGTGTTTCGGACCCCGCGATGACCAGGCCTGTAGACCACGGGTTAGGCGGGTGGAACCCAAACACTTCACCCCTCATGCCTCCGAAGAATGGTTTTGAGAAGGAAAAACCCATATGCTCAGGCAATGGTGTGTCTTGTTATATCTGGCTGGCGGAACCAGTTATCTATTTAGCTGGGCTTGATCATGACGGAACAACTCGGGATTCTTCCTCAAATACCTCCGCCATACTCCGTGGAAAACTACAATTAGTCGTGACCAAGAGTGCTAAAATCAAGTCCGTAACCCTCAAATTTACAGGGAAAGCTAGGACGGAGTGGGCTGAAGGTAAGCAATATAGAGAATGAATTTCCTTAGGGAAAACAATCATCTCACAATTTTCTAGGCATACCTCCGGAAAGAACCCAGACGTATGAAGAATCCTCGCTGAGAAATGAACATCTGCCTTTTTTCAATGCTGCTTTCGAGGGATCAGAGACAGGATATGGTACGCTGTGTAATTATTCTTTTCGCGACAAGGGGCCATCCTCCTTGGTCACGAATCTATCGAGCACCACAGATCTTTCATTGCCCAATTCTCATCAAAGCGGGTTCTCATTACCACTCGTCGGGCACCCAACCAGATCGAACAGAAGCAGTATCAGTACAGTGACACCAAGAGAGCAAAAGAGGCTTTCGTTGCAAAGCAACCACTCTCGAAGTTTCCAGAAGGGTGACTCGCCATTTGGACCGACTCCCCAGCAGAAAGGCTACAAGACATTTCATCCTGGCGTCTACGAATACAGTTTCGAGTTGCCCATTGATAACAACAGCCCCGAAACGATTGATTTACCAATGGCAAGAGTTAAATGGCAGCTTGAGGCGACTGTCGAGCGCGCCGGCACATTTAAGCCAAACCTCCAAGGAATAAAGGATATTCCAGTCATTCGCTCGCCATCAGAGGACTCATTAGAGCTGGTCGAGCCGATTTCCATAAGTAGGAGATGGGAGGACCAACTACAATACGAAATTATGATATCCGGGAAATCATTTCCAATTGGTTCCAAGATCCCAATTGCATTTAAGCTTACACCGTTAGCCAAAGTGCAAGTCCATAAGATTAAAGTCTACGTCAGCGAGAACGTCGAATACTTTACGAATAACAAAAAAGTTACAAGGAAAGAGATGACGAGGAAGTTGTTACTGATAGAAAAGGTTGCTGGAAAGCCATTGTCTAAGGAGTATGCAGGATCAGATGTCAGCATCCTTGAAGGTGGCGAAGCGCCACCAGAGGTGCGAGCTGCAAGGCGAGAAAGGGTGGCGGCTACCAGAGAAAGGATTGCCAGGGCCAGGAACGAGGAACCTGTACCACTTCCAGAACAGACAGAGAACCTACTTGGAGATATTGACCTCGGAGAAGAAGCATATTTCGTGCAGACGGAAATGGAAATGAACGTGCAATTGCCAACATGCGAAATGATGGCAAAGTTTCCGCCAAAGGTGCTGCATCCAGACTGCACATGGAAGTGTGCCAGTGTGCACCATTGGATCAAGGTACTAAATCGAATATTCCTGATATTTCTTCCACTAATTTGACCTGTAGATTATCATGCGTATATCACGGCTAGACCATGACGACCCCACGGGTAAAAAACGCCGGCATTTCGAAATATCCATCGACTCGCCCTTTACGATTCTTAGCTGCAGAGCAACACCAGGCAATCTAGCCCTCCCGGAATATTCCGGTTCAAATGCAAATGCCCAGGAACAACAGCGTACTTGTGGATGTCCAAATGCGGCTCCCAGAAACGGCTCACCAAGATTATTACCAGTGGCACCTGATCCTACGTTAGACAATATGCCAGCCAACTCTACAAACTCTGTACCAGGGCTAGCAAGACCACCTCAAGCCCACCTGAACAACAATACAGCGGTTCAACGACCTATACATCTGTTGAGACAGCCGAGTTTCAACCCTCCTCCTTTCGATGCTGAGGAGCCTCCACCTCCAATCCCCACCCCGCCGCCTATGTATGATACAGTGTTTACACCAAACACTGATGCATTGCAAGATTATTTTACCAGGTACGATATTTCCCCGCCTACATTGGAGCCAAGAACTAACGTGATTTGCAGATATAATCATGAATATGAAGACATCGACGATGATGATGACCGAGCGTTTAGCCGTGGACGTGTCAATGTCCTCATCCACGAACGCCTGGTGGGAGGATCGCAAGATCAATGGATATTGAGCGTGAATTCATGCTCGATTCGAGTTTTGACGCGCTGAGGCTTGCGACGATTCGGTCTTCGGAACCTGGCACGGCTATATGAGCTCAGAAAGTCAACCCGCACAAGTGAAAAAAAGAATAGAAGAAACTCGCATTGATATCTATATGGGAAACGGAGTCATTTTCATGAGGCACAGCGCTTTGGCTAAAAGGGGAGAAGGTATATACCGGACATAGCGGTGTAGCACTTTCGGCAACCTGACGACGAATTTTACCAAAGATTCGCATCAAACATTTCTGCACACCCGGAATAGTGCAGGCGATGGTTGTGATTCATGGGGGCGTTGCAATATAGGTTTTGAGGTGCTGTTTTGGCATATACGATTCAGCTTTGGTGTTGGAAGGGGAGGAGCGAATGATTACAATTGGGGGTGATTTGAAGCTGGTTGTGGATACTCATATCCTATTTTTGGGAAGTAAATATATACCGAGAGGCTCATAATCCTCTTTTTTAGACGGGATACCAGCCCCTGTTGAAACATCGTTTGCTCTAAATAGTGCCACAATTCATTCATGTGTTCACAGTGCCTCCACTTTCTAGATCTGACGCACTTTGGCCTTTATATTGATGATGTGTAGTATACCTTACGAAGGAGGTCTTAAAATAAGTAATTTTCCAAGGAAGTCGTCAAAATGGCAAAAGCTTGAGTGATTTTCTGCCGAACGGCAACGTAAACGTAATTGGTTAAAGGACCTATGTTCGCTACCGATGTAGATATAGACCCGAGGAGGTCCGGCTTCACTCGCTACCACCCACAATTGCTGCGTGTATTATTCTTGTTGCATTTCGCAGGTCCTCGCTTATAGTAGCCCAAGTTACCGAGCGAGTTCAACGCCGTTGGAATATTCTTTTCTTGCCTGGAAGAGGTGGTGAGGTGAGGCTCTGAGATCATTGTGGCTATCGATGTTGATGTTTCCTCCTCTTGGTCGGGCGGGCTGATGAGTGGGTTTGGGAAACAGTCGTAGGTTTAAAGTTTTTGTGGAGGAAGGAACATTCTATAATTTTAACTTCCAACCAAGTGAAGGTAGGTAGGTTTAAGGACTTATGGAAGGAGCGTTCGGACCAATGCCTCCATCACCTCTCCCGCTTCGACCTCTGAAGCCGTCCTTCTTTTCCTCACTCTTAGTATCTGCCCCACGTCCATCTTGCACAATACATGAATACCATCATTACTTGGGTGCTAGCATACTTACAACACGGACACCCGTATCCCCATCGGCCACGTCGAAGCAGACTAAATGGCAATAATGACAGCTACCTCACACACCATGTTGCATCA
The DNA here is from genome assembly GCA_007821545.1 of Lachnellula subtilissima. NCBI lineage: Eukaryota > Fungi > Ascomycota > Leotiomycetes > Helotiales > Lachnaceae > Lachnellula > Lachnellula subtilissima. The sequence goes on from QGMJ01000211.1 coordinate 25,132, forward strand.
GCGACCCCTAGGCACAATTACACTGCGTCGAGCACCGCGAGTGCCCTTCAAGGATTTGCCGGTCTTGGATTCCACGACAATGTCCGACCAGCTGCCAAGTAAATTTGAACGGTTCAACAGTTGGATGGAGTGGAAGGAAGAGCACCATGCAGCCATCGCTACCTTAAAGGAAGAACGCGATGTATGGAACCGTTTGAATACTGTCCCGGGTATAGAATGCTGACTTTGACAATTCAGGACGAGTGGGCAAAGAAAGCGAAACTGGAAATCGACGAACGTGCCAAATGGGCTAGACTGAGACTCGAATCCAAGCTCGCCGTTGCTAGAACCAGAATCGACGTCGACGCCAAACGGATGCTCAAAAGTGTTGAAGACCGTCGCGCTATGATGAGACAGCAGAGGAAGAGAGACAAAGAGCTCGCAAGGGAGAGAGCTCAAGAGGAGGGCTCGGTGTTCGCGGAGTTGGTGAAGGCCTTGTTGACTGACAAGGAGGATCAGACAGGAAAGACATGCTGTCGAAATGAACAACTGATTCCGTCCCTGGCCTCAGTGGACCTCCATTCTCCCTCTGTTGGTCTGAGCGTTTTTAGCAACCCTCCATCGTTACGCTCCAACACCACACCGGACAGTCCTGTTCTCTCGAGATATTCTGGGAACAGCTCAGCACCGCAATCCAAGAACCCGCGAGCTCTTCCAGTCGCATCCGAACGATCTCGTAGTCACAGTCGTTCAGCTGCCCCAAGCCCGGAACCAAGCACAAGCCCGGAACCAAACTACAGGGATGATCTTTACACGTATATGATTGGACCTCGGGACATCGTCCTGCGTGACCAAGCCCTGAAAGAGTCAACAGAGGAAAGTTCTTCCGATTATGAGCTTGAATACTTCTATCTGGTCGATTGCCCCAAGTCCTGCTCGTTTAGTATGCCAAATATAACCATGGGTTACTACTTGGCGCATCTCGACGAGAAGCATCCAAGGTCCGACCATACCCCGTGGACGCAATCCGATGCCTTGATCGAAGGCTGCCATCTTATTATAGATGCTGACGGTGAGTGGTTTTTCAAGGAGCGGTTGAGCTCTGAGGACAGTCTGAAGGAGAAGGAACCCGAAGTCCAGAAAGAGCCAGTGCAAAGTTCCGAGACTGTCGATGGTAAAAACTACATAACTTTGCTTGAAGACGGCCACGGGAGCTTTGAACACGAGAAGACCATCAACGGCCAGAAACGACAACGTGAAGAAGACGAGGAACACGCCGAGGTCGAAACATCGATACGCCTCAAACGATCGAGGACAACCGGTTCGGGTATGCCTTTCTCCACCCCGTGCACTCCACGGCCATCAGAAACCCCAGTCACTGATATGGTTGAGAGAGAGCGCAGACCTTCTGTAAGGCTAAAGACTACGGGTTGCCACGAAGCATACAGGATCACTCCTCGTGCAGACAAACCCCAATTCCTCCCAACGCTACCTTGTGCAGAACCGATTCCACGATGCAATCGATGTCTATACAAGGGGCGCAGCGATTTGGATCAAATACCAGCCATCAAAAAGGCTTCAACTTTTGACAGAGGCGCCTCACCAATAGAAAAAGGACGCCTCTTTTTGGAATTCAATCACAAAGCAGTTGCAAGTATGGTTGAGAATGCTGAGTGATCGAGACAAGGGTTCCCAACCCCGTCAACGTACAATAGTTGGCGAAGCTGTTTGTTGCATTCGATGTTAACAAGCATTGAGTGTATTATGTTTACCGGTTGAGGAATAGGAAATGGTTGGAACGCCTGAGCCAACGATGTATATCTTATGCTTGTGGGCACAGCTGGTCTTTCTTTTTTATGCTGATAGGTTGTCATGGAGCGAGGAACCAGTTTCTCGCAACATTTATTCTCTGGCATCCTCGTAGTTTGGAATCAGCACTTGCTCTCCAAGACTATGCTTCTCAAGTCCAATAAATGCTTACCTCGTGAAAGACCAAATCAAGCCACAAGTTCATCTCATCACGTGTAGCAAGACCAGAACATAATGATCAAATGTATTTCCACATTGAGATATAGACTTAGGTCCTACCAGCCCAAAAAAAACGCCGCAATGCATCGTCCGTTAACCTTCAATACAAGCGGGAATGACCAAATTCCCTTCTTCTGCTCAGTTCTGCGTTCACATCACATACAAATAACCCATCCGCGTCCCAACCCAGGATGTTCTATCCCTGGTCTAGGGCGTATGCCGGTTGGGTTCCGTGCGCCCTTCCTTCCTTTTCCAATCGCTGGTTTCGTCATCTCATTCGTATATCAAGGACTTGCCCAGCCACCAGCAACGTCTACCCACTCCGCAAGACAGGATCCTTGCTTGCCTTCTACATCCACAATGTCGGTATCGCATCTACATCTGCAGCCCACGCCGTTTTCTTTGACGGTGTCCCAGGCGTCCCAGTACTCGTCTTCTTCTTTCCGTTTCTTCTCGTCCAGGGTCGTCGTCTCGAGGAACGGGGGTCGAGGTGTTATTTGGCGGGAGGGGGCATTTGCGGGACAATGCTGAATGGTGGTGTGTCTGTAGCCGAAGTCGCGGAAGTAGTGGATATCTTTGGGGGCCAGGAGAGCGCCTGCAGCGAGGGAGTGGATTGGTGCATCACCCCACTGCGATTTGTTAGCATTCTGTAGAATTAGACTGAGTACATTTCACTTACTCGCTCCATCCAAAATCCTCCACTGCGATCCATCATTTGGAAGAAATCTTCGTATTCCTTACTCCTGAACCAACTGAGCCTGGCGATTTCAAAGTTGGACCAGAAATGGCACATATTATATTTCTCGCCCTCCATGTTCTCGGGGTCGATTTCCGGTATAGATGTGCGAGATGGATCGCCGCGGAGGACATCTTCCGGAAGAGGGCTCTGCTTGGTATCTTCTGCTGGCTCTTCCTTTGGTTTCTCTGGCTGAGGCTCAACGAACATTTCCCACAGACCTTGGGAGGTTATGTTGTTGACTCTCTTATATGCAGATGCGTAGCGAAAGATGTTAGGAACGGTTTCTTTCAATTCCTTAACTGCGATGGTGAAACCGTATGTCTTGTTCGTTTCAATCATTTTGAGGAACGGGTCACTAAATAACGTTAGCATTCGTGTTGCTAGTTCATTGGGACTAGACGTACTATGTAATGTCGCAGAAATACTTGATTTCTGGCTCTAGACGCCAGTACCATTCATACTTAGCCAATAGCTCATGCTTATAAAAGTATCTGCAGCCTGTCAGCACTTGACCTTTTTAAAGAACGGTTTTTTACATACCCCGAGTAGAATCTGCACATGGCGTGGTAACTCTCCATCCCACCGTACATGATAGCAGCATCTCCCTGCTTCGCAATACCCTCCTTTGCAACCTTTGGATCGATCCAGGGAGGGAAATCCCAGTACTTATGGTCGATCTTTCCAAATTCCACGGTGCCACTTGTGTAGTTCTGGATTGTCTCTTTGAACGTCGAATTGAATTCTGCATCGTTGAGAAATACGTAGGGATAATGATACCACCTGTTGAAGTGTCGCTCGATGGATTTGACAGACTGTATAACGCCATCCAGCTCCTTGTTCCGTGCCAACACCACGAAGGCCGCGTTCGCTCGCGGTTGCGAGGTATCCGGCTCTAAGCAGCCTGTGACGAAGACCTTGTCGTGTTCCTCGCTGATTTTTCTATAATTGCCAACAATTAGCACACATGCGCCACATCTCATAGCTGTTGGAGCTCGACGAACCTGATAGCTGGTGGTGCGCCAGCAGGCATTAGTATGCCGACCCCTGATTTAGGATGTCGGACAAAGAGCACCAATATCAACACAACAACAATACATGGGAAAAGAAGAACGACGCCGAGAGGTATAGAAATGCTCGAATTGCCCTTTAACCTAAGCGGCCTCCGAAAGAACGCCAGTCTCGATGTCACTTTCGTCTTGGCTTTGACATCGTCTACCGTCGGCAGCTTCTGCGTCGAAGGTAGTCGCTTCAGGGCTCTATGTACGAGATCCATTGAGGCGATGTTGTTCTTTTCTTTTTATCCGCGGTCGAGGGTTCGTTAAAAGGGGGCCCGTCCCAGGAGCGTGAGGCTTTTGTCGACAGGCGTAGATATTACAATAGGTATTCAGAAACGCAGGATTGAATGGAAGCAATCGTAAGAGCTATGTGCAGACCTCGACGGACGATCCCTGGCTGGTAAACGAGTGGATGGAGGAGATGTCCTCTTGGAAAGAAACCAAACGCACCCTGCGATGACGCGTCGGAGGCAGTTGCGAATGCTCGTCTTTCGCACTGTCGATGCAATAGACGAGTGCAGGATGGGTTATTGCATACACGTTCGAAGGGGTCGGCGACGAGATAGGTGGGCGGGTTGGTGGGTGGGTGAAGGTTGTCGATGCCCAGGAGGCGGTTGGCAGATGAAGGGGACAGGACAGACAGGACAGGACAGGACAGGTCTGGGTCTGGGTAAGGTACTTTTCCGATAGGGAGTTTTAGAGAGATGGCATGGCCATGGGCCGTTGCCGCTGCAGAGAGGAAACTTTCGGCTAAACAGCCCCTTGGGTCTTGGCAAGAAAATACTAATCAAGTCAAGTCTCGTATTCTGTTGGGTCAGGTCGGGTTTATAATTGCACGTGTAGGTAATCTTACCTTGACCATTTTTGTGTAATATGTATATGTATATGTATATGTACATGTATTCTTGACTTTGATTATTCTTAACGATAAAGAAGAACTTCTTGTCATGGTTGTGTTGTACACATCAACTCACTCGCATTGATCCTTCTCCTATCCGAAGGGAGGCAAGAACGCCACACACGGGCCGAACAATCAAGAGCTTTTGCTTCAAGTTTATACCGTATTCTCATCCCTACGAGTAATGCTACGTACCGCGTCCTCGAATAAGAGGGGCATGTATTATGAATTGAGGCTGACTTGATACATGGTTGCACATAAAACAAAGCTCTCTTATTCTTTTGATTGCACTTTAAAAGTTTTGATCATGACGCTTAGGACTGGCAATATAAGAGACCTGAACTTAGCTTGGTTATCGTATAATTACTTTGGATATCAAGGTTCCGTGCACGACTAAGTAATCAACAGCATGTCAAAAAGCTCTGTCTGGGTTTTCTACAGCTGTTATTCTGCCTGTCTTACTCGTATCTCTAAGGTAGACTTGATAAGACGTCATACTCGAGTAGTAAGCGTTAGTAGCTTGTTCAAGCAGCAGCAGCAGCTATCTGATAGGTGCCTCAGACATTGTTTCCTGGATATTATTTAAAATAGTCCACGATTAGATCCAAGCCATTATCAAAAACTTCCCAGACTCAAAAGAACCCATCATTGAAAAGAAGCTCCTCATCCCATCGTCGATCATCCCACCACCGCAACATTGCGTGGAAGAACCCTACAACTCGGACTACCTATTTAAAGGAAGCCGGCCTGACTTTGCCGCTTGTCTGTCCCCCATTGTCATAATCCCAATTTCCACCGCGGCTATCCGAGATATCACCACGGCAATTGAGAATGTCATTGAGGTTTTTCACACAATAGTCGAAATTGAATATGAATCCATTGCTGACCACCACCCTATATATACCCAATGCTCCCCATACCCATTATCGTTTCTGAACAGAGTGTGCCCTAATTTTCCCCCTCTTTGCTACCTGGTGGTAGAACTAAATGTAATAAGACCCCCTCACTTCTTGAAGGAGTGGTCTGGTGGTCTGAAAAAGCAAACTGTTTCGTTGCATTCTGCTACTATCGGCGAAACACCAACCAAGCAATTGACCAACCATGCTAATTACTTGTCAACTTTGACGTATATGAAGCAATTCCCGACGATGACATCGATGCAGAACCTAGAATGACATTATAGCCACCAACTCTCTGACTAGTATAGCCTCGTATTGAAGGATTTAGAATCGTATCCATATACAGACAGAAGACCCAGAGACTTCTCTTATTCTGAATTTCAGAGCAAGAAATGAAGAATGTCACAATGTGGGGAGGGTAGCTGTGAGCCTGTAGCAGGTTTAGATGAACTTGAACGAACCATTGCACTTGCTTGATGTGATATTTGATAATACACGGCATATAAAGCAACAAATACAAGTTGTATCTGTGTGAACAAAGACTTGAAAACCACAAAAGCCGACGTGTTCAATCTGTCCGCAGGTAACACAAGTCGTGGTCTAATGCAGTTGAAAGGGGGGAGGGAAGCGGGGGAGGACACATCTGACGAACAACTCCATGCCCCATTGCCTCAAGTCTGCCCCAAAAGTACCCAGTAAAGAAATCTCACACTTTTCTTGTAGTAATGTTACTAGACTGGTGAAGAATTCTATTTACTGCAGCTTGAAAGTAAATTATCGCTTAATTTAGTATTATCTAAGAATCCACCTACACCTACCTACCTACCTACCTAAGTATCGACGACCTCAAATCATTTTTCTATAATTCAAACTCCCTAAAAACAATGTCAAAAAATAACACCCAAAAAACCTCTCCTACGACAGCACCCTCCCGCCCTTCCTCGCGCGCCTCCAAGAAAGCAACGCCTCTTCAGGCGGCCGCAACGAATTCCAAGCCGCGCGCCCCAAGAAAGCGCGGACAGCCGAAGACGAGGCTGAGGATGAGCCTGTGTATTTCGATGAGGGGAGCGGAGAGACGTTGACGAAAAGCGAGTGGGAGGAGAGGGAAGCTAAGGAAGAAGGAGAAGGAGAAGGAGGAAAAGAAGGAGCTGTGGAGGGAAGAAGATGGATGCAGAGGGGGCGAGAGAGAAGACTGCCGCTGCAGTTGCTGTTGCGGCAATTGGGGCAGGGAAGAAGAGGAAAGTGGGAAGGATTGTCGGGGGCGATGAGGATGAAGAGGAAAACAGCACAAAGCTTGCTAGTAAAACGAGCACGAATGACAAGACCTCGAAGGCAGGAGAGGGCAAGAAGGGAGATGCTGATAAGGGCAAGGGCATGGGCAAGACTGCGAAAAAAGGGAAAAAGATCAAGCTCAGTTTTGGGGATGATGATTGAAAGAGCTGTCAGCGCTCTATAAGTCACACAAATCACAGCTCTGTGCCGTCAAAAGCTTGGGCATAACAACTGGCTGGGGTTCTTGAAACGAAGCAAGTCAGCGGTCCCCACCACCAACTACTAGCACTAGGACCAAGGTCGAGAGCAGAACAGCACTTCGAGGACTTACCTAGGGATGGTATACCTAGTTGCGTTAGGTGATGATACCTCGAGACCGCTACTTTGGCGTATTGGGCAAGGGTATCTGCCGTTAAAGGCAAAGGAAGGAGGAATGCGTTCAAGATACCCATAGTTGATTATCAATACAAGGTCAAAAGGGGCCTACTTTTACTCACTCCTGAGGTGAAACTCGTCCCACTGGCTGATAGTCTCACTTTACTTCGAAAACGGTATGATTCGTGGGATGTAAAAGTTGCTTGGTGCTTGAGAGGATGTTTAGATCACAATCTGAGAACTAGATGGGAAACTCTTGGAAGGCTAGGTCTTCAAACCTTTTGCGGCATTCCCAGTGTATCCGACTTTCTCAATACACACATCATATCTCACACATCACATCTCACACATCACCTCATAAACTCAGGATATATATTTTAAGACGTTTCCTTTCATCTGTCCGGACCAAGCTAACCTATAGCAGTCCACCTTCCTTCACCGCCGTCCTAAATACATATTGATTTCCCATGAATGCAAAGCACTGCCAACGCCTTACAGTTGACTTATTAAATTGAAGAATGGCGCAATCCTTTCATGCCATGCCATGGTATGCCCCATCCATGCCCTGTCGCAAAGAGTTTCAAATAACGCCGGCCGCAGAGTAGATTTTGCAATGAAAATGAGAATCAGAAAAGCTCATGCGATACGTAGAAACAACCCATGACCAGTAATTGCGTGATAGATGGGCGAGAAGCCTCGCCGAATTTCCTCCTTGGTCGAGAATAGACGCTGTGGTGAAGTAGAAGCACGATGTGCGAAATCCATAGCGCGAGTTTGGAGAGGGGGTTATGCTGTCCAGTGCAAGCAGTGCAGTGAAGCAAAGCGGGCAATAGCCAACGCTTCCGTGGTCATCATCCCAAGGCATACTTAGATGATAACGCCGACACCTATTCCATTATCGAGACGTCAGCGCTGGGTCGTCAAAATATAGTCCCAAAGCATCTTGACCAATGTCTCCGGAAGCGTATAAAGATCGACGTGGAATTCGCCCTCTGTAACAAAAACGTCAGATTAGGTTCAAACCCTCCTTACTCTCGTTTTTGGAAAATTCTTACGCTCAATATCATTCTTTGTGTAAGTATCATCAGACTTGTTGTCGTGTATCAATTGCACAACATGCAACAGCTGCTCCTCATCCAGTTTAACCAGTCCATCTGCCAACTTCTCCATGTCAACGCTACCTGTCGTTCTTTTCCGCTTCTTCTCCTCCTTCTTGCGCGCACCGTTCTCGTCACCAACGGGACCGGTCTCTCTTAGCATATTGATCAGGGACGCGGATGGGTTCTTGAAGACAACGGGGTGCTTAGATTCGTAGTGGGGCTTGGCGAAGTTGAGATCGTGAACCAGTGTATTCTTCCCACCTTTTTCGGTCGTGTAGCAATCGATTGACATATCAAACTCACCCCATCCCTCGTTCTCGCAGCGGAAGGGTGCTTCAGTGAAGGCTGTTTACACGGAAGGATTAGCCATTGTCATTGCTCTGGTGTAAGAGCTGGGAAAGGGGAGCAAGACGTACTCTGTATGGGATTGGCAAACGAAGGGTGCAAGTTGTAAACGGCCTTGGTGAAGCAGGTCGCAGGCTTCTCATTTCCAGCTTCATCCAGGAGGTAGATCTCAATGCTCCATGTCTTCATGGGAAACCCCTCGACCTCGGACGGCTTGTCGCTGTTGCACTGGTCAGCATCTCTGAAATAGGTAGTTATTCCATCCAAAGTGCACATACATGTTCTTCTGCTCAGTGATGAGCTTCACGGTGCGCTTGATCTGTTGCTCGGGTTAGCTGTGTCGCAATGCGATCTTTGAGCTTTTGCGCGTTGCGTAAAGAAGGCGAGCCGCTGGTTGGTAATTCACTTACATCCGCGACCATTTTGACGGTGTTGGCACTGAGTTGAGAGGATATTGGTGAATTCTGGTAGGAGGAGAGATGGAGAGAGGTTCGACGCGGAACGAACCTGTGGCGCGCTGGAGAGACGTGGGGTTGGCGAAATATGGGGCTAAATTGGCGCCTGAAACATAAGGCTGCAACTTCTAGGGAAAAGGTGGAGTGACCCAGGTCGGTGTAGTATGGGAGGGTGGTGAGAAGGTGCTTAGAATAATCTGGAAGATGCGATCAAACCAAGAGACACGTAAATGTCTGGGAGGTGGGCGAGTAATAAATAGTAATAGGTTATTAGAGTTGACGTTAAGGTTGAGTTGAGTTGATAAGATGAACTGGAGAAGAGGCGAGGGTTTTAAAAAGGGTTTCAAAAGAGCGAAGGGAGTCACTAGAATTCACTTTAGGGTGAGAAGAAATATGATCCAAGTTGCACAATCACAACTAAGCTTGGGGGTCAAAGAAGGACTGCTATTTAGTCTAACTACATTTTCATTGCACTCTGGCCATGGTTTTATACCCAGCAACATAAGATAGCCGAGTCTGAGCTGATCTCAAGGAGCATCCATCCAATCCACCACCATCATCAAATCTATGATTGTACTCCACGTCATCTGGGGGTGTGAAAAGACCAAGACCGCCAGATTTGTCAAGGCCTCTCAAAATCAGGAGAATGCTGTTTACAAGAGGGGACGTCTGCTTTCTTCATGAAAAGCATGGACATCGTATAGGGGGAATGGTATTTGTTCGTGCTAAGGGATTTCGTGACTGTCGTGACTGAGTTGGGGGAATAAGGGCTTATGCTTGTGCTGAATCGAAACCAAAATATGTAAATAGGTCCATTACGACTTGTCGGAGAAGAGGATCTCGTTTTCCTGTTGGGCCTTGAGGAAAGCTTCCTTGAAAAGGTTTGCATCTATGTCACATATCAGTTGCGGCAAACACAGGTAGGAGAGGCAAGGAAAACTCACTCTCGGAGTTGGCAAATCGAATGGCAAGAGTCTGGGCCTCTGGTTCCCCCTCACTGACATCAGCAGCGGCGTTCCAAACCCAACTTCTGTCGGATCCGACGTTGGGAGAGAGCTTCATCTCAGGGACGACTATTGAGCCATTAGCATTACCCCCAACCTTTCAGCATCCAAAACGTACCATAGTGGTTGGCGCAGACCTTCAAAGTCTTATCTCTTCGCATAACCAATCTAGTCTTCCCGTTCTCCTTGTGCTTCAACAACCTAACGTCACCAGTTCCACGCTCCTTCCACTCATTGCTGTCCTTGACAAACTTGAACAGCTTGGCGCGCATCTTAAAAACCTGCTCCTCGAGCTCCTCGTTGGTCTTGACATCGACTTTCTCGGTAAGGCGGATAACGGGCTCGAAGTGGACGTCTTCTGACTCTGGTGCTTCCTCCTGTACGTTCCATGTCAGTTTCTGCCCTCTCAAGTTTTGAAGCTATTGGTAAATGTAAACGTACCTCAGGGTTCTCCTCAGCAGCCTTCGCCTTCTGAGCCTTTGCGCTCCCAGAGTTGTCACCACGGTCTTCCTCCTCGTCAACCTTGTCCTTCTTCGCGCCGCCCCCAAACATGGAGAAGACATTATCAGCGACGCCGGAAGCAGCGTTGGTTGCGGCGGATGCAGCAGTGGATGCAGCGCTGGTTGCCTGTTCGGTCAAAGTCTGTCGAGTATCACATCAGTATCGTATCAGCACCTCGAAGAGGGGTAGAAGTGGGGTAAAAGTCTTGATATCCATCTCAATGAACACCCGCAAACGCCTAAAAGGGCAAAATGGGGAAAATGGGACGTACCGCAGCTGGAGCATCCTTCTTCTCAGCACCCTCACCCTCGGTGGGGTTAGTAGCAAGCTCTGTCTCCTTCTCGAGCGTGGGCTCTGAACTAGCTGTGACGTCCGCCATTGTTGGATTTATCTATGCAAGTAACACTGTGTGTATTCGTGTGTATTCGGGAAAGAGCGCAAGATCGATGGCCGCCGTAAGATACAGAGTAGATCGGTATTGTGTGACGTGGTCAAATGCAAAGTGTTGATGGGGATCAAAACAAAAACAGTCTGTGGACGCTTGCGGGTCGTCGCTTAAGCCTGATTAGCTGCTAGCGCGTGCCTATAGACGACCCCCCTCCCCTATTCGTACTTGCTTGAAATGAATATTTCCCAAAAAACATCCGCTTCAAATTTCTTAGGTGACCAATATGGAGACTTAAAGTTCATTATTTTTTTTACAATTTGCAGTTTTCAGAGTCATTTCCCTGGTTATGGCTTCCCTTCTCTTTCTTGGGGATCATCCCCTCGCTGTTCCATAATGGTTTCAATGGGGGGGGTTTCTTTCTTCATAGGAGCGAGTTTCCTTGGACACTTAGATCGTGTGAGGATCCGCATTCGACAATGATATCTTTACTGTCGGTTTCTTACAGAAGGTAGAAGAATGTATCTTATTACACTCGAAGCCATCACTTAAAACGACTATTACATGGAAAGGGTATGGTGCAATACCTAAGAGAACTATAATACCCCCTTACACCATCAATCAGCGCATGCCCTGCTGCCCTTAACCTAGTATTGCCCTTGGATATCATTCTCTCATCGACATATTATCTGCCCTGAGAGTCCACCAGCCCTCGCGGGGTGTAATCCTTATCCCATACCCGCTCAATCATCTCAACTCGCAAACTCCAAAACCAAGATAGCGAAATCCCAAACCCAACGATCAAAAACAGATAGCATGTATGCACACTCAACTCAAGTAGGCTTCTTGCCCCCTTTGCTCGCTTTCTTCGCTGCCCTGGCGGCCTTCCTTGAGAGCATTTCAGCGTCCTTCTTCGCCCACTTGTCAGTCCTCTTCTTCTTTTGCTCAGCTCTCGTGCTCTTGCACGACTTAGCTGTCTTAGACTCCGCATCTTGGGAATGGGTAGCTTCAAAAGCAGCCTTCGCGTATTCCTTGTACTCTTCCTCCTTGCCTTGCATCTTCAACCACATGAGCTTCGCTTGGACTTGAGCTTTGAAGATGCCATCCTTGAGAGGATCTTGCATGTGGTTGAGGCCATTCAACTGCTTGAGAATCATGGCTTCTGCATCAGAAATCTGGATTCCGATTTCCTTCGACAAGATGGCGCTGCGCTTGGCAGCTTCAAGAGACCACCGCTTGGCCAATTCAGTCATGCCCTCACCAGCTGCAGAAGCTTGCTCCATAGCCAACCTCCTAGCCTCCTCCATGATCGACCAAGCCGACTGTGATTGAGTTCGTGCTTCTTCAGTCATTTCATCAAATGAAGAACGCAAGTTCCCGAAAATAGCCGGATCCACCAGATGCATCTCCTCTGGAAAGACCGACCACATCTTGTCCATTAGGGCTTGCCACGTCTGAAATGCAAAGGTCCCAAAATCAACCTGAAAAGTCTCATTGACTCTTGGTTTTCGAGTCGTAATAATTGAGATATTGAGAAGACCATAAGCCTCTTTCTTCGGCAGCAGTAACACAATTCCTTCATCGGAGCTGTAGGCGCGTTCAGTATCGACAGTTCCGTTGCCTCTGGTGATATTAACAGACATGGCTTCCTTGGTAAGCCAACTGAGCTTGGTAGCAGAAGGAATGCGAATCAAGATTTCCCTATCACCGATAATTTCGGCAGAGCATGGAGATTTGTTGGATGTCTTAGGCTGACTGTGGACTTCGTGGGCCGTTTTTCCAAGTTCCATCGACGGAACTACTGAAAGGCTGTTCGGTCCTGAAGATTGAGCATGCGTGACAGTAATCGTGCGAGTACTCGTAGAAGCTCCCGCCGTTTGCGAGGTAATGCTCTGGACAAGGGATGGATGGGCGACTGGTACCGTGGATGAAATAGGGATTGTCGACATAACCTTGCTATTTATAGAGATTGCAGGTTTCGAAGAGAAGCGATAACTTGGTATACCAGTGATAACTGCTGTGAATACACTGATGAGAAGCAGCCCAACTGGTAGAAGAGCTCTCCACTCAGCACCGTTCCGGTTACGGATAAAGCTAACACTATCGCTGATACTATAAGATGTCTTCTCGACGTCAGGAGGATTAGATGACTGGAGTTCGACATTTTTAGGGCCGGCAACCATAGTTTCTGTCTCTGCAAGAGGCTCATGGAGACCGGTGAGATAGGCAAGGTTCCTGTTCATCTGCCTAGCATCGATGTTCAAAAAGGACGCGAGATCGATAGGGAGTCGTTGATGAACTATGGTACCCCTACCATTTGAGGCTCGAGACTCTAAACACATATGGATCGAGTGTTGATCCAGTGACATCAGTTGACTGCGGTCAAATAACTGTCTGTGTGATATAGTAATTGATGGTACACTGTGACGACCCATGAATTTTCTAGTAATCGATCTGGTTTGTTTGACATCGACATCGTCACTATCTGAGCAGTAGAAGACAGCAATATGTGGTAATTCCCAAGGCGGCTCGACAATGAATCCAGATTCATCGGGGACTGAATGGTGGGAGACGTTATCGTCCAAGGTCAACTTCAAAACATCAGGCTTCTGAGGATCATCCTCAAATTTCAATGTCGAAGCATATGTGCAGTCTTCCACTTTAATCTGGTAGCCAGACGAGTGCATGAGCTCGATCTCTGGAGTCCGCTCGGAGCCAAAAGCCGATACCGGAACGACATTGTAAAGCTGAGAAGAAGACTGACGCAGCTTTTTGGCTCCTTCCACAGAAGCTGTGACAGAACTTGCTAGCTTATGGATAATATCTTGTTTTGCTGAATGGCTCCCTACGTATAGAATTCGAAGAGGGTCTCTGGTAGAAAGTCCTTGCTTGGTCATGGTTTGGCGAATAGTGACGACCAACCGTTGAGGTGGATTAGACAGTTTCAAGGCCTCGACAATCCTAGCAGTGTGCTCCTCCTGGAAGTCTGCGACTGTATGCTTGACGGAAACATTCTCAGCACCAAGGCTGAAAGGTTCTTCAAACTCGATAGATTGCGTAAGGGGTGTGTCATGTTCCTCGAGTAGGACAGCGGAGTTTCGTCCTATCGTAGGGGTATCAAAGGGCTCGGCAGCATCGTCAAGACCTGGGAAGCTTGGGATCGGAGCTCCCTCCGAGTTATCTTCATCCCCGCTATCCTCCCCACTTCGTTCTGTTTCTGCGAGGCTGGCGACGTCGTCTTCTGGACGCCCGAAGTCGGTCGAGGCAATAGATTCAGTAGCATTATCGTCACGACTCTCGGTATCGGTGTCAATAAACTCGTAGGTCGACTCGCCGAGAATGCTGCCATCTTCACTGCGAGCAGACATTTTGGAGGCGGCGATACTCTCAACCCAGTTGCTTACTCTTTCGTCTGCGGCGGGAGCGGGGAACCGCAGTTGACTTGAGGACGATGTAGTTTCGGGAGTGGGTGTCTTTGGGTCTGGATCGGGAGAAGAGGGTATCTCGCTGGGTGATTCCATAGTGGAGTTAGCTTTGAGATATCATGTCATGGTATGTTATGGAGACGATGACGGCCTGGTGTTGCAACCAAGGGTGCAGTGTAGCAGGCAGAACTCAGAAGCGAAAGTGAATGGATGATAGATGCGGGATGAGAAGTAGAAGGAGATGTAGCAGTAGAAGAAACGTGGAACTGTACAGTACGAAGGTCAATTCAAGTACGAGTAGATATTATTTCGTCAAGGTTCCGCAGCTTGCTCTTGCCTAAGTGTCTGGCCCTGGTTGCCTGTTTCTATGGGATGGGACCGTTGTCAGTGGCTCGCAGACCGGGCGTTACCGTCAAGACCGCGGGATAGTGTCTCAGGAGTTAAATGCAGGTCTACTAGCGTTGGAATGAATAAGGACGAGAGGAGGACCACACGGAGTTCATTTACAAACAGATAGAGAAGCCACGATAGTACGAAGGTAAGGGAGGTAGTAGTGAGGGCATTCGTGGAGTGTGGTTCAAGGTAGATGCGTGGAGGGGTATTGGATTGGCACTAGCGCTCTCATTCGATAAGGCTATCAATGTAATGTGGAGGCGAGGAGGGACTAGGAGTCATCGAGTGATACCTGTCCTGTGTTGTACCGGTACTCAACCACATACTAATACTAATAATACTACCTTACCTACTGCTTGGAGTCTACCTTCCTACGTATCTACGGCTTCCTAGAGATTTTACAAATCTCCATTTGCCGCATGTTGCCAAAGCAAAGGTATATTCCTCCTTGTCCCACGCCACGTGGAACACCACAGATGCATGCTTACCTTATCGTGAGCTCCACAGTGACAGGGTTACAACAATAAGCGCAACGCTGGACCGGGGGGGGCTACGATCTTAGGCGGCGTTAGGCACTAAGAGCAGTCACAAGCACGAGGCTATCCCATCCCCCTATTTCTACCGAGGTATGGGTGGATCTGCTTTCCAAATGCATTGTATGCCAACCTATGTATTCATACACTCCATCTGAATTTATCATCTAATATTGTCTCTATTCGGCTACCCAAACCGCAGCCATTCCCATTCCCGTCCCAATGCACATACTTGTAACTCCAACCTTTTCTCCTCTCCTCTTCAACTCATAAAGCAACGTAGAAACCTGTCTAGCACCGGTACATCCCAACGGATGTCCAAACGCAATCGCACCACCTTTGGGATTGATTTTGTTCATATCTATTCCCAACTCATTCGAACACCAAACACACTGACTAGCAAATGCCTCATTGATCTCAAAGATATCAACATCGTCCTTGCTGATACCAGTCTTTTCAAAGACCTTAGGAATAGCTGCCCAGGGTCCAATACCCATGAGCAGAGGTGCGACACCTGCTACTGATGCAGCGACGTATTTACCAAGAATCTTTTGGCCAAGACGCTCAGCAGTAGAGCGCTTCATGAGTAGAACTGCTGCCGCACCATCTGATATCTGAGATGCGTTTCCAGCGTGGATAGAGCCGTCTTTGGCGAAGGCAGGCTTGATCTTGGCGAGACTTTCAGCGGTGATGCCATCTCGAACACCGTCATCTTTAGCTACTGTGATTTCCTTTACTTCTCCGGTCTTGGGATCCTCCCATTTGACCTTAAGAGGAGCGATTTCCTCATCAAAGAGACCCGCTGCTTGTGCCTTGACTGCCTTTTGATATGAGGATGCTGCAAATGCATCTTGAACTGTGCGGGGGACATTGCGGTCCTTGGCCATCTTTTCTGAGAGCAGACCCATGGAGACTTTGCAGTTCTTGGCTTCGGGGTGGGAGTCGAGGAGTTCGGAGAATTCAGTGACAGCACCAGGTCTATAAAAATTCTTGTTAGCTTTTGAACTTATCACAAAAGCCACCACAATAATCCTCGTGGTAAAGCCTTACCCATATTGCAAACTCATACTCTCCACACCAGCGCCAACACCAATTTCAATCATGCCAGACGAAATCGCATTCGCAATATCAACACAGGCCTGCAATCCAGATGAACACTGTCTATTCAAACTCCTGACTGCCGCAGAAACGGGAAAGCCAGCCGCAAGTGCAGCAGCACGGAACTCAGTCGCCCCGCCACCAGGAGGCAACACCGAGCCCACCGCAATATCCTCCACCAGTCCCGGATCAATATTTGAGCGCTCGATGAGGGACTTGAGGGCCCCAACAAGCATATCCGCCGCAGGTGTGTCTTTAAAGCCACCCTTTCCACCTTTCGTAAATGCGGTACGCAAACATGCCGTCACGACGATCTGGTTCCAACATGTCAGCTATTTGCTGGTGATCAGTATTCTATGAAGGGAATACCTACATCGTCTGGGTTCTTCTGAAGGATCTTCGCCCGAGCATCTCCTTCTGTAGGCGCAATACTGCTCTTGGAGCCCGCGATGTGTCCGGAGACTTGCGTCAGTCTGTTCTGTGCTATGTTCCATTCCTGTCAGCCTTGTCCTCCCGCCCTTCAACATGCACATACCTTGAGACATATTCAGCAAAAGTAACCAAAAGGATAATTCTCAAATTCGTACTGTTGTAGAGAGAAGAAGTCAAGAATAGTGAGAAGATAAAAGAGGAATTCAAGTCTGGTTTTGAGAGCCCGAGGACAAGTTAAAACACCGAGATGGAGGGTCGGAAGAATGAACCGAGGCACGAACCTCATTGGTCGAGGCGAGGAATGCCGTAATGAAGAGCTTCACATGCAAAATCCGGGGTAAGGCATCACAAGCAGATGAAAAGTAATCGACAAATAATCTGTGTGAGATTTACATGTGGTTCCTGAGTACGACTGTTTGGAACGTCATGTGTGATTTTCCAACGGCCTGTTCATGCAGCTTTACAGTAGCATTTAAAATTTCATGTGACAGCCAGTTATTCTTTTTCGACCTTAGCTTTCAATCAAGTCAAGTTGAGATTCATCATATTTTGTCAAAAGCTTCATTATTAAGTATATCATAAGTCGACAGGACTCAGTCTTTTCGATTCACCCAAGATGAAAACTCTAACTAGGTCTACCGCCTATCTTGCTCTTACTTTCATCCACCAACAGGATATCAATTCCACTCCTTGATATTTCCATCACTTCAGCAACTCTCAAGAGTAATCCAATCTGCCCCAGAAGAACCTCCAAAGTGGCATCCACAGCCCCAGCCCCCGACCTCCCCTCCCTCTTCTT
>QGMJ01000212.1:0-42849 GCA_007821545.1 Lachnellula subtilissima
CCGCGCCCTATCTTGGGCAAATTATACGATGGAAGTTAGTAACTTCCAGATACCTAGCAAACAGGCTAGGATCCGCTAGCAGGTTAAAGTAGGCTTCCCAGGTGTCAAACTGATCACTTAGTAGTAGTTATATGGCGCTATTAGCGCACTCCGGGTAAGGCTGTCGCTTAAAAATCATTAAGCCCTAATGCAGTGCACTATATGGGCGGGTGATTTGAAACTGCCACAGGAGCAGTCTAGGTTGAAATTCTAGTAGAAGAAGCACTTATAATATCTGTTAAAGTCCGTATACGTAGTGCGCAAGGCACGCCAGCATCCAAGTGTACTCCTCTTAATTTAGAGCGATTCTAGACACTTAGCTAGGCCAGAGAATTGACCACAGTGCTTCCAGTAATGTAACGATAGCCTTAGCTGTGCCGTAGTCCAGGCTCCAATCTCCGCAAGGCGGAGGACTTTCCTTCTAATAGCACGTATGCTTTCCCTTTAATATCAACGTCGCTAGGGGACCACTTAACATTTACCATCTTAGTGTTAGCTAGCTCGTGAAAGGCAGTAAAGATGTGCTGCCTCAAGAGCAATAGATTGCCCCTAAGGCACTAGATCGCTGCCGTGTTATCAAGGCATACCGTGACATTCAGGAGGATGTCGTATTCCAGCAAGGTAAGCGCTTTCTATAGGCCCTGCAGAGCCCTAAGAGCCTTAGCGTTAAAGATAACAGATGTGTCATAAAGTCGCCCATAGCTATTGCAAATAAGTTTTTCTTCTAATAGATGGCATAGCTATATCCTTTCCGCGGGGGTTAATAGCGTCGGCAGGAGGCAGCTAGGGCCCGTCTGAGTAGACGACCAGGTCGTCCGGCGGGAGTTTCTCAAGCCATTCAAGGAAGGCAACCTTCAACTTCTCCTTAGAGAGGCCCTCCGTAGGTTCCGTGCGCGAGCCAGAGGGGCATCTTGGTAGACTTACCACAGGTCGGGTGACTAGTACAGTGCCGGCCTTCCAATGGTCCGACTTGGACCTATAGTCTGATAGATTGAGGCGTTACAATGCACTGACTTATCTGATCTTACCAAGCATAGTCCCATCCTCGTACAATAATGCTTCGACCCTCCTTCGCTCGGCTGACCGAATCGTTATAGTGCCTTGGGAAGACATGTAGGGCGTAAAAAGCCTTCCTTTTGCGGTTACCGCCTGTCTTCTGCTTTCAGAACAGACATCGACCAATGAGGGTTGGCAATTGACGTTTTTGCAAGACAATAAATGCATGCTCAAATACAATATCATTTAGAAGTCAAGTTAGAACGTTGGCATATAGTATGCGAAAATGGATTGCGTGTCACGGAACGTATTGCAAACCAGGGGAACTTGCACCAACCTGTCCAAATCCCGGCTCTCTATAAAAATTGGTAAGAAGAGCGTAAAAGGGCCGCTGCAAAGAAAAAAAAAAGCCCTTCTCTACCTTTCTATAAGCTATTCTACTGCTTAACGCCAGCTGTTAATTTGTCTCTGGAATATCTACGAGTGTAAGGCAAAGCTATAGTCGTGCTTCACGCCTCACCCACGATGGCAACACGCTTGAGTCGCTGCACGGATTTCCCAGGTAATTTTTGGTCTAGATACAATTAGCTACTACTTGTCAACAGATCAATACTTCTCCATTTTCATCTCTCTCTTTGTCCTCTCCATTGGCGTCGCATTTCTCAAATTATTCGTCTTCCCCACATCGATGTCTAACCGACTTCCAACCTTTGCTAGAACTCTATGTCTTGTCGACGATTGCAAGAGCATGTTTTTTTTCAAGGACCAAGTATCATTGGAAGCGCATATGAGAAGTGTACACTGCGTCAGGCTGTTCGAATGCATGCAGGAAGGATGTCCTGGTGCACCAGGACCTTTTTTCCAACAAAACCGACCTGGAGCGCCACAGACTTACCAAACATAATGACGAACGGCCGTATCGATGCGAGAGGCAAGATTGCCCGGAAACGAGATACCGCAAACGTTCCGCCACTGCGGCAGTGGAAGCTGAAATCTGCAACGAACGAAGATCCTGAATGAATCCTTTGTATATTCGGTGGGATGTGGGAGAGATAGGCCAGGTAGGTTTGTCCAGTTATGATGGCTGTGGTTGGTCTTGCGATAATGAGTGTCAAAAATGACATGAGTTGACATGGACTTTTAGTCGAGGAACTGGAAATCGAGTACTGTGAGGGATTTTTGTAGTGAGCGTCGCGAAGATTCGGTCGTGGTCTTGGCTGGAGATGGCGTCTCGAGAACACTGCCCAAGACCCTTTACATGTGAAGACCGAGGGCAACAAATCAATTGTATCAGATTTTAATGGGCGTTGGATATGATACAGAGTATGGACGGAAAACGAGTTTTGCAAAAAGAAGAAGTGATAAATGCAAGGGTGAAATTGCTCCCTTTTAAAGAAAGGATTAGTTCTGCATCTTTCTATGTAGACATATCAGGAGAGTAGCTAAGCATAACTTTGATATACCGAACTTTCATGTGACCAGTTCCAAAATTTGACAAGAGCAATTGGGTTCCGACGAAACACTATGCTCCCTCACAAGGACATGATAGTGGTAATTACTAATTTGAAGAGCAAAAGTCAAAGGACAGTCTCAAGTTTGGGATAAGAAAGAGGTTGAATCGGCCTCTAGTCTGTTCATGTAAAGGAATAAAGACAATAAATCCCGCGATATTAAGATCTCAATGATAGGCAAAAGCTAGACTAAAATTGGGGCTTTATCCATTTGGAAATCCAGGTTCTTTTGAGAGGGGATGAAGTAGGGCTGTAGAAAATTGCAAGCGGAAGATATAATAGCTCGCTTCCGTGCCAACAAAGAAATTGTTGTCATCCCCACGTGATGTCAACTTCAAGCTCAATGGATTTCTTGCGACAACATCAACGTCCCTTCACCAGAGCGCGTACTGCGCACATCATCGAGCAATATGAGGTCGCATACCCCGCAGCAAGCCACGGACGCGTCGAGGCGGCGCTCCTCAATCACAGCAGGGCATAGAACGAGCATGGGAAGCAGTATCCCACGAGTGCAGTCTAGAGTATGTTTCTGATTCCCAAACCCTCAGCACCCTGCCAATTTCTCTACTATTTTGGGCCCTAGCTGATATGTATATATAGATTGGATTAGGACGCCCATCAAACTCGCAACCATCGTACGATTTCATCACTGGCGAGACAATTGCTCGCCCCCCATCGCGAGACGCAGGCTTTCGACAGTCTATACGCAAACCCTCCGTCGAAGTCCTTCGGGACCAGTCAGGTTTCGATGCTGATCAAGAGCGGGAAAAGCATCGTCGCGAGCTGGACGACCTGAAAGCCGAAGTCAAGACTCTAAAATATACCATCGATAATCACAAACAAGAGGAAGAGCTTGCGAAACTCCGACATGAAAGTGAACTTCGAGACACGAGGCGGAAGGCTGAAGATGATTTCAAGAAGATGCAAGCGGCGGAATCTGAGAAGTCGAAAGCCCAGCGACAGTATGACGCCTTGTCAAAGCAACTGACGGAGGTTACGGACACAGCTAGCAACGAGAAGGCTGCTTTGGAGCGAAGACTACGTGAGACCGACGAGACCAATCGAATACTGGAAGAAGAGGTCGAAGATATCAAGTCGGAGAGGGAAGAAAGTGTCCGTGGGGTCGAGAGAAGAGCTGCCGAACTAGAAACTCGCAATTCGGCTCTACAACATTCAGTGGAGGAATTACAAGAAGATTCAGACAAACGGGAGGCCTTATTACAAGAAGCCCAGCAACAGCTGTCGGACAAGGAGAAGGCATATGGAGATTTGGAGTCGGAAGTTTTGAGGCTCAAGGCGCAAACCGGCGACGCAGAAACCCTTGGCATAATTAAAAGAGAATTGAGCGAGCAAGTTGCACATATTAGGAAGCTTGAAGCTGCGAATAGGGAACAGGCGGCGGAGTTGAAACACTTCAAAAGACTTCATAAGAGCGTGGAAGTCGTTGAGGAAGAGAAAAGATCATTACAGAGAAAGCTGGAGTCTCTCGAAGCCCTAGAAAATGATCTTGGTGAGGCGCGAATCCAACGTCAGAGATTAGAAGACGAGCGTCTTGCCTGGACCGCGTATCTTCAAAGCCAGGCAGGAGAGGATGGCCAGCTCGAGTTCGATTCTCCAGAAGCCTTAGCTAGAGCTCTTGTGGAAGAGCGGATGCAGACTGCTTCTTTAGTTGAGAGACTTGGCGCCCTAGAAGCCGAATCTTCAGAGAGAGATCTATCTGTTCAGGGTCTGGAAGTCGAGAAGATTAAGCTCTCGGCGGAGATTGAGAAGCTTAAGACTGCGGGTGCTGTAGCCGGCAGCAATAAAGTCCAGCTTAGACTCGAGAGACAACGAGCTCTAGCTATCAAAGAGGCTGAGTTCCTTCGGGCTCAACTCAAAACTTACGACACAGAAGACACCACCTTCCAACCTGAAAGCGTGGACGAAGCCAAGCTCAAACGCATATCAGAACTTGAAGACATGGTCGAGCAATACCGACAAGAAGTTCAAACCCTCCACGGCGAGCTCGCGTCTCAAGACAAGCCAGCTCAAGCAGAAGCCGCAGGAACTAAGCGTCCCCGCGACGACTCCGAAGACAACGAGCGCGTCGGCCAACTATCCCGCAAGAACCGCAAGCTGCAAGAAGACCTCACCACCCTGCAAACCAACATCAAAGTCCTCAAAAAAGAACTCTCAGTAGCCCAAGAACGCCTCACAGCCGCATCCCAACAAAGCAAGACCCGCATCCTCTCCCTCCGCTCCAATCCAACAGCAGAAGTAGAAGCCATCAAAATGGCCACACTCAATGGCCTCCGCCAAGAAAACGCAGACCTACTCGCCCAGCTCCAGGGCTCGAAATCCGTAACCACAGTGCCAGCCTCCCAACTCGAAGCCTCACGGCGCGACGTCCAAGACGCAGAGAACCGGCTCGAGTCCGAAAAGAAGCGCAACAACCGGCTAATGAAAGTCTGGGGCGAGAAGTCTCACGAGTTCCGCAACCTCGTTATTTCGCTGCTGGGCTGGGATGTGGTATTTATGCGAGACGGGAAAACAAAAGTCACGAGCCATTTCTACAAGAGTACAGGCGATGAGGAGAACAGCATTTTGTTTGACGGCGAGCGGGGGACTATGAAGATTAGCGGGGGTCCGCATAGCGCGTTTGCGGTCAAGATCGAAAACCAGATTAGGTTTTGGGTCAAGGAGAGGGGCAGTATTCCTTGTTTCCTCGCGGCGCTTACGTTGGAGTTTTATGAGGAGAGATTTAAGGATGGGACGTTGAGTATTGACGTCTAGGTTGACCGATGGACGCTGAGAAGGAACGCATATATGACACTTGCTTGCGTGTAAATAAGAATGGTAATTATGGCTCGCGGTGTTAGGGCGTTCAAGGCGTGGATGGAGCAAATTTGCTGGCATGCGTGTATATACAATATGGATACCCTCTTAGGCTAATATACAAGTTGCTACATTTAACCAACTTTGAATCTTGATATACTATTTACAAGTCATAAAGTATGATGTGGGGTTGCTTAATGTCTCATAATACCTAGAGAAATTTGGATTAAGTCACTCACGAGTTTTCGAGTTATCATAATTATCCATTAGAATGAGCATCAATTCCATTGCTACCTCAAAGACAAGCATGTATTCGTAACCTAAGCAAAAAGCGCCATTAAAACCGAGAAACCCGCGAAACCAACAAAAACGTCCCAAAATACGTAACACAATCATAATCCATCCATCAATTCATTATTCAAGACACTCAATCCCCTCCAGCGCGCGCATAGCTCTCGTACCTTGCTGCTCAAAGCTGCTTACCATACGCTCACACTCATTTCTTAGCCTCTCTTCCGCCTGTTCAGCATTATAATGAATCCACTCCTCTACGCTCATCTTCTTCTCCGGACTTGCCAAGGCACCGGTCTTCATCTCCTCTCCGAAAAGAGCCTTTGTATTCATAACCACGTTCCCACCGTTAGGCGACTTCATGAAGACTGTATCTAAGTCGGCAGAGGACCATGGGTGAAGTGTTTGTAGCCCAGCAATGATATTTCGCTTTGATGGCGACATGCTAGGTGTGGTTGTTTCTGCAAGGGGAATACGCTTTGTAGAATGAGGCGTAACGGTCTTCTTGGTAGCCGCAGAGGGCTTTGAAGAAGGTGGCTGGTTTTCCGCATCCGAGGATTGCGGTGATTCTGAAGGTGTCATCTCCCGTGCCGGAGGTGTAGGAGATCGGGATACCGGAGCAGGTGCCTTGCCTTTCGCTTGCTTCGTCTTTGGCTGCATTGGTTCTGGGACGTCTTCCATTTCTAGGACACTGTCCTGAGGGACTGGTGTTTGTGATTTCTTTGGGCGGCCTCGGGGCTTTGCTGCCTTCTTTGTAACGTCTTCAACAGGTTCTTCAATAATAGGCGACGCTTCGGGGGCAGGCGTGTAAAAATTCTCCTCTTCGGTCTCAACGGCTAGAGAATGCTCCACGTGTTGATGCACAATTTCTTCGATGTGTTTAGCACCCTTCTTCCCTCCCTTGCCCCTTCCCTTCATAGTGCTACCACGTCGAGTATCACCTCTCACAACAGTCGACTGGCTAGCCATGCTAGCATCGGTTTCATGACCAGAGTCATCTGCATGGCCAGTAGCAGATTCATGAACGCTATTCGCCATAGATGTATCCTGGTCGTTGGTAGACAAAGTGGATCCACGAGTAGCCCGTCCAACAGGCTTTCGTGCAGGCTGGCGAGAAACGGCTCTTTGCTTCTTTGGTTGTAGAACGGGTGAAGAATGCTGAATGGACATGCTTTGCTCGAGTTCTACGGCAATTTGCTGAGCAGCTGCTTCTTCTTCGGCACTCCTCTCTGCCTCCTCCTCAATCACAGCCGCAGCAGCTTCAACTTCGGCTTGAGCCTGGGCTTGAGCTTCAGCTGCTTTCTTTGCAGCAGCTTGTTGTTTAGCAGAGACCTTTCTTGGCTGTTTTGCCTTGGCCCCTTTAGCCTTCGGCAACGGCTTCGAATCTATTTCCATAGCTTCAAGCTCTGCATCAATAACCGCTTCATCTATTTCCATTGATTCGGTATTGAACATAGCATGACCTGCTTTGCTAGCTCGAGTAGTTTTCTTAGGAGGCATCGGAATTTCTTCATCGCTCATCCGTTCAAGATCTGCTTCCAAAGCTGCATCTATTTCGTCGTCATTGGGTATGGGGGCCCTTGTAGGCGCGACGGACGCAGTTGAAGCTTTACGTGAAGGCCTGCCCCTTCTGCCCTTTTGTGGGACCTCCTGCTCCCGTGACACACTTTCAGCCACGCTGAGTACTGAGTCGTCCATGGCCGTGCTTCCCCTAGTAGCCCGACCCTTTCGACCCTTATGTGGAACTTCCTGTTGTTGTGACACATTCTCAGTGTTTTGCATAACTGAATCATCCACTGCCATGCTTTGCTGTGTTCTGGTATTCCGGCGCTTTGGTGGAGGTGGTGCATCTTCAACAGCTGACATTGTAGAATCATGATCTTCCTCGCTCTTCCTCTTCCTTCCCCGGGTTGGTTTCGGGGCGGCGTCAGCCTTGGCATCAGCAACGGCATCCTCCGGCTCTGATTCTGGAGCTGCTTCAACCTCAACAGGCTCTGTCTTCTTCGTTCTAGTCTTTTTGCCCTTTACGGGAGCCTTCTTTGCTTTCCCCATTTTCCTGCCACCCTGGGTCGCAGTCGCATTCGTCGCAGTTGTTAAAATACTATCTCCCTCTTCTGCTGGTAAATCTGTCATAGACAGTGCATCTGACGCAACAGTAAATTGCGATTGTGTGGAGAGCCTCGAAACTTTGGAGGCTCGTTTGGGTTTGGTTCGTTTGACGGCAGGACTTTTTACCTGGTTGATGAGAGTGAAGAAAGCGCACTCTGGAGAGCGACTAAAGTGTTCGTCCCTTCCCAAAATTAGCATATCTCGAATGTAATCGGCCGCTGAACTTACAGAGGCTTATCTGAGTTTTCCCAGCCATCTAAGGCCAGTTCGCAGTATGTGCACGTAGCCATATCATCATATTCTGGTGTTGGTGTATATTTCCAACCAGCGTCCACCATCTAACTGTCGCGTTAATGATGCTTACCATCATTCACCATGGGGCCGCATACCTGTTTAGTCTTACACTTCCACCCCTTCTTGCTCTCATGTGGCCATTTGTCTGCGAAGGTTGCTTTTCGTGCCTCGATCATTCTCCTACTCGCCGGTGATTCCTCGCTCAGCACCCCGTCCTGTCTCTCGATCATCGCTACAACTGCCCATCCGCATTCTGGAGAGTGTTTAAAATGTTCCACAAGAGGATCATCATGCTTTTCCCATCCATCGAGAGACTTGTGGCAGAGGAAACAGGCTACGTTATCGAGGCTGTTTTGGAGGGGATAGTAGAAGAACCCTGCTTTCGCGAGCTTCCCGCGTGTCAGTGGAGAGTTGAGCCATCATACTCCGACTCATAACTTACCTCTTCAGGGGAAAGAAATTTGTGAGGCCATTTCAAAGACTTTGGTGCTTTTGCGCTCGTGTTCGACGTCCTCCGCTTCGTCAATTGCTGTGTCGTTTGAAATGATGCGACTCTGTTCTCGTATGCGAAATATTGATCGGCAACGTCACTAATCCCCATGATGACCTTTGTCGAGAGAGATTTGTAGTGATTATATGTCGGCGAACGGCGTTCGCAACACGATGTCGGTATTTGTTGTTGGCGTACGGGGCGCGCTCGAGTTTTTTTAATCCGCTGAGGATTAGAGTTATGTAATAGTCCAACTTTTAGTGACCAGTTGCAAATGTCGAGATGTATTTGTTGTTCCTGGAATTGGCGTGTTGATGCGCTGACTATTCGATGTGGAGTTGGAGATGGAGATGGAGGCTCAAATGGGATGACTTGGTTTGTTTACTTTGGTAGAAAGTCGGCCGGGCCTCTTGACGCGTTTGTGGGGGCGGCGCCGCATCTTGTTCGCTTAGTAAGCCACCGGAATCTCAACCACAATCTTTGACAACTCCCGCCTCGATACAAGCAACATCTACATATAAAAATGCCGATACATCTCAATGGACCTACATCTTAGCAATTAGATCCTCTACCGGAATTCTTATTTGAATTCAAGCTCTGTGGATTCGGAAAGTACCATTGAAATCTAACGAATCATGGAACTGGAAGGCAAGAAATCTTCCAGATGTGCTACTCTCAGTTCCCATTTCTCGGAACCAAAACCAAATCTTGTGAGCTACAAGCTGAGCCATTAGAAATTTAGTATAAGATGGCCTTAAGCCTAGCAAGATTCATGAAGAAATTCGATGGTCTTAAAATGCCTAGGTAATCAAGTGATAAAGAGACGTGACTAGACAACAAACACTCATCTTAGTTTCTAAGACCGACACTCAATTCTGTCAGTCATGTCAAGACCAAGTTGACAAGTCTATGTATCCCACAGCCAAGCAGCTCCTGTTTGAACAAGCCAGCCATAAAAAACGTCGATATCAGCCGATCCATAGAACAAAGTCTCATATTCTCCTACAATGAAGTAGTGTCTCAAGCTAGTCGCATATATTCCTATCTCATACAACATTCCAGTGACCGCTCGGTGTCATTGTCTTCCTGTCCGAATGTCGAGTCTCATGCACCAATCACTCCATGGCCCAACCTACTTTCCATGCTACCTAACGGGCTCCTAATCATCCGGCAGAACTAAATTATATGACTTGCCATCCACGCCACATATAAAAACCCCGCAATATCTCAAAATACTCGAAGTCTCAAGTAGACCTCACCCCCAACTCGATACATCCCAAACGGCCGACTGCAGGCGACTAAAATACCTAGTCTATGGCGAGCTGCATATGTGGCGTCGGCAAGCCGCATGAACGGTCCCTGGCTTGGAGTCATGACAACGATTATTAATGGAAAGATGAAAGATTTTTTGCTTTCTCATGAATAACTTAGGTTTCTAGACGTGAGGCAGCGATTGCTTCTCGCAGACTCGACCGAACCACAACTACAAACTTCATAACAAGCTAGCAGAAAATGGAGGACGTTATACAATCTGTACAATTGCAATGGCAATAAACTACTCATGACCCCCATTACCCTCGCTCCCGCCCAACCACAGCAACTACCTAGCTTCATACTTCCCACTCACAAATCTCCTCGCCAGCGGAACGTCAATCCAATTCCCCACCGGACTAGCTAAGCCCTCATCCGCAAACGGATCATCGACGTCCATCTCCCTCTCCTTCCCCTTCCCAGCCTCAAATCTCGAGAGCGAAATGCCACTACCTACACCTTCGCCAATTTCGCTATGAACTTCCCATTTTGCCTCCACGTGTCCGGGTTCCGAGGCACCTATTAAACGACAAATTACTTTGTGCGGTTCGTGGGTTAAGGTTACGTCGCCGAGACGCCAATAGACGAGGGATCTAGCACTGAGATGCGTGCCGGTAGGTTTGGTCTGGCAGGCTGTGGGACGAGCGCCAGTGTAGATAGCCATTAGGACGAGGTTGGTGAAGGTTAGTGAACTAACCCCGCAGGCAGGGTTAAGGGAGTATTCAATGAGTAGGTTGAGTTTGTCACCTTGGGGCTTCCAAGCTGGCTTGAGGAGTAAGGGGCATTGACTGGCTAGATTGGAGTCGTCTATGTGTACACGGTAGGTGAATGCCGGTATGGACCTTGAAGAAATCGTGTTTAAGTCGATTGTGTACTGGTCGGTTATGTCGCTTGAGGCTGGGTGGATGAAGTCCGGTTTGGTCCAATGACTTCGAGACTTGAGAAGTTATTAATGCGAACCGTCTCAATTTCTGTGGCTACGTTAGTTTTGTAGAGGTAGTCAAATGTGTTCATAGCTTACCTGAAGGGAATGGAGATTCATCGGTCGTGGTGCTCTTATTATAAGTCAAGGCGATCTCGCCGCTGACCTTAGTTGTCTTCACAGCTCCATTTTCAAATGAAGCACTTATAGTCTCAATTATCGAGGAGTTCAGACCCGGTTGGTGCATTTCCACATGCCTAATGACAGGGTGATTGTTAAGTGAATGGCCTGAACGGATCGATGTTGAATCAGAAACACTCGGTGCAGAATGATGCTCATTCGATGACAAAGCCGCAAGAGCTGCAGCTCTACCCGCGGGGATTCCGGGGGACGGGGGCATTGGTTCATGCCCCCCTGGTTCCAACGAATTTGACGTAGATGGAACAAAAAATGGTGTTTCTAACATCTCTTCGTCCTCTGATAGTGCCGACTTTTCTAGCTGGAGGGACCATCTTAGCAGACCTGAGGGTATTGGCAACATTTGAAAGCGCAGCCTGAGCATCTGCATCTTGTTCAGGTATTGGGTCTGCACGAATATCAAGCTTAAATTGAGGCTCGTTGCCGTCATGTGCTTCACTCTCTGCTAGCGAAATCGGATCGTTCATCATCCCCGGTACGGTGTAACCCTCGGCATCTTTTTGGGCTTCGTTCAGATGAGATGGGGGCGGTCCGGGTGGAGGTTGCACATCAGATAAGTCAGCTAAAGCCGAAGATGATGTACCATTAGCCGTTGGAACCGCGCTTGATATATGCGATGTTTCTGGTATGAAACCATTCGTACCATTGGTTGGTGAAGCTGGACGGCGGAGTGGTGGTGATTCTGCCAGTGATGATAGGCGATTATCATGAGAAGGTGAGTCGCGTAAGTTGTTCGATGAAGCACGCGGAGAAGGGGATGGACGTCCCTCTCGATTTGGAGAATCTCGTCCAAATGGTACGAAACCGCCCTTTGAGGGCGAAGGAGCTCGGCCAAACCCTCCATGTATGCTTTGGCGCCGTCTCCCAACCATTGTACCAACTCGACTTCTTAAGCTCTCTGAAAAACCAATTAGCAAAAGCCCAAGCGCAAGCAATGAGGTATGCATGATTTTGCCGGGTGATACAAGGCGTCTATAAAGCATATGAGTTTAAGAAATAGTCCAGTTGAACATACCTTTATGGGGTCGGTTTGAATGCTCACTTCGATCATCTGTATGCGAAGTGTGCGTAGTATGCGTAGACCGTGGTGTTGGCGGAGGAGGCATGCTGGATATCGATGGTGTTGCAGGAACACCGATGCTTCCGGAAGTTGATAATTGCCTCGCTTTCCGCTCGGTGATGGGTTTTCCGGCAACAGCCTGTGAAGACCAATTCCTTATTTCCTGGGCTGTGTCAATCTCTAGTAAAGAGCTCAAAGTCTGCTCTACTGTAATTCTGTTACGCTCAACTTGATCGGCTTGGTGGGTTTCAAATTGAGTAAGGACATCGCGAAGGTGGTTTAGACGTCTTTCATCTAGAGCTTGGAGACTTTCGAATATGAACGGCGCCTGGGAGTCCCATTGTGATTCGGCGGTTTGGAGCTTCGAAGATGCTTGTCCTACCTTTTGCGCGCTCGCCTTGCCGCCTCTCTTGCTCAACTTGTCGGCCTTTTCTTGCGCATCTTGTAGTTCCTTAGCCATAGAGGACAGGTTCCCTTGTACAGTAGACATAGCCTGCATCTCTCGATTAGTCGTGCTGAATGCTCGCAATGGCTCCTCGACATCCTTCTCGATCCGTTGCAATAGGGTGTAATGGGAGCTTGCGATCTCCTCGGTGGACCCGACGATCTTCTTCCATGGGGAATCGAATATGCTTGGACCAACATCAGCAATCTATTAAAGCTTGAGCAAGGTTCAATTGCAATGCCCTACCCAAGATCCCCTCCTACTTCTTGCAATGGCCTCCGGGCAAGCTTTTTAAGACCCGCGACATATGCTTCCTCGACCTTCCGGCGTTCCTACTAGCATGTAAACATTATGCGGTCGCAAATGCTCGGAGTCTGTTCCGTACCAGAAGCCAATCTGCTATCTCCGTATTGACCTTTCCAATCCTCTTGACACGTTCATTAAACTTCGTAACGGCTGCAGCTGGCTGGAGGCGCTCCTGCTCAACTGTTAGTCCATCCGTGGTGACTGCAATCATGCGATGAGAGGTACTTACCAGCATGGAAGGGTACTCCTGGCGTGATAAAGCGTCCATGTCGGGCTGTAGGGTGTGCTCTCAACACTCAAAGGCACGCGAGACGATTGCGCATAATAATATACAGAAAAGATGCGAGTACGGTGGTGTTGTGAGTGTTGTTACCAGCAGTTGTTTCGCCGAGCTTCTCCACAGCCAGCCGATACAGCGTGGAAAATAGCGGCTCTTTCTCCCGCAATTTGAGCCTACAAGTAGCATCCCTGCAAATATTTACTTCCATCTGTATGCGCCAACATACCGGTACTACAGGTTACCTTAGGTATCCATGCACGCATATTCTTTCCAATTCTGGAACGATAATACCGTATTCTGCTGGTTCTCGCATCGTTACGGTAACACGACTTGAATTACGCATCCGGAGCTCCCTAGCAGTGGACTGACGACATTGCCGGACTTCTCGGGAAGGAATGGAATTGACAATATAGACTAGACCATGGTTTCTGCGTCTACTTGGAGGTCAGATCTCAAGGCAGCGGATCGATATGATAACATAGAGAGGTTGTGAGTCAGTCTTTGTTATAGCGACATAACTACTTTTTCTAATTATACCCATACAGGAAGACAAGCATTGAGGCCCGAGGGCTAAGTGCGCTCGGAACGTCTCAAAAGGCTGCTTTTGCTGCAGAAACAGAGGCCTACAACAGCTCTGAGTCGAGAGTGAGTTTGCATCGCTCCTTTATCACGTGACTACACCCTCTTCCTGTGTCTTCTTCTCCTCGCTCTCTTGGTGAGTTGACCTTGTTCAAGGAACTACTACTTCGTTGTTTTCCCGGTACTTGGCCGCGGGCTGTTGTCGACGTTAAGCTTTCGCCTGGTCATAGAAAGCGAAGGAGATTCAGCTGACACTTCTTAGGATGAATACGACTCGGCGTGCAAGGCAATAGTTGAGGGAGTCCCTCGGATTCCAGAGACTGGATATCCTACTCCCACTGGGTCTGGAATATCTATAGGTCGCTACCAAGACTGTCATCATCTCGCCAGTGGTCTTGTTTCGGAAGTGTACAGATCGAGCGCCGTTGCATTGAAAGTTATCACAGAGACTCGAAATGTAGAGCCTCATAACTCAATCCGAGAAGTGAAGATCCTAAACCAAATTTCGCATACATCTATCATCAAGCTAGTGGAGACATTTCAGGATAGTGAAGGAAGACTCGTTTTGGTATTCCCATTCATGCCTCTTACCCTCGCGAAAGTAATCAATAATGGCTCGCTACCCGAAGAACTTGTTCACTCCTGCTTCCATGACCTCTTTTCAGCACTCGCATATCTTCACCAGAATGGCATCGTCCACCGCGATGTCAAACCATCGAATCTTCTACTCGCATCTCCAAATGGCCCAACGCTTCTCGCAGATTTTGGCACAACTTGGCATCCAAGACTATCTCTCATCGATGAACCAGCTGATCATAAAGTTCTTGAAGTGGGCACAACCTGCTACCGTGCCCCAGAAACACTGTTCGGTAACAGGTCGTACGGCACAAGTCTTGACATGTGGGCAGCTGGGACAATGCTCGCCGAGTGTCTGCGTAGACCTCCGAAATCGCTCTTTGAATCTAGAGATACTGCCGAGGACGGCAATCAACTTGGACTCATCTTGAGTATTTTCAAGACAATTGGCACTCCAACGCAGGCCACATGGCCGGAAGCTATGAACTTTTCCACGCCACCATTTGAATGGTATCAAGAATTTCCAGGTCATTCGTGGGAGGAGCTCCTGCCATCCGCATGCGAGAGTGGCAAGGTTCTAGTCAGGGGATTAGTTTGCTATGAGAGCTCAAAGAGGTTGACGGCTAATCAGGCACGTCATCATATCAAACTCTGAGGCATTTGCTGACTCTTAAAACATAGGCTCTTCAACATGACTTTTTTGATAAAGGCAAATAGATTGGTTATCCCCCATATCAAACTACGGTGCTGCAATAAAGTCACCTCTCGCCCTGTGAGCATGGCATCGAGCTTTTTGGGTCTAAGTTTGAGATCACCTGGTGCTGTTACGACTAACCCTTCTACCACACTGATTTTCATATGTCAAGCAATAGTCATACAGAACGCGCAGGACATCCTTTCGATTGCAATGTAAGAATGCCGAGGGAAGCCCAAAAGGTGAGTTGAATCACCATACGCTTTCTTGGACGTTCTAGAATACGTGTTTGACCGCCAATACTTTGTTCGAAGTTTTCCGGGCTCTTTTATTATTATTTTCCATATGTAGAAACCTCTGGTCATCAAGTAAATGAATCTTCCAGACGATGTTTCAGTCTAGAAACCAGAGCTTCCATCCAGACTAGTTGTCTGTGAGTAATTACTCAGCTCTTATGTTTGCCGTTTGTGACATGCATTGTCATTCTACTGGCCCCAGACATACCCTATAGTGCCGCCCTTGGAAATCACACATTGTCTGCAAGGCCCTTTTTGCCTTCCCACGTATTAAAGACAGCCTACCGAACCAAAGGTAGACGACGATTCCGTACGACTTGCGCTTTAGCCAAAAGCAGGAAAAACATTAACTACACGAAACTTCGTAAGCCTCTGTCTCGTATACCACCCTGGCCCGACTTGTTGACCTTTTCAAAAAAGAAAAGTGGAACGATTGGCCCGACTAGAGAATCTTGCGGTCATGATTTTTCACAACGGCTTGCTCCCAAGACTCGCGGGGGAACAACATGCGACTCCGCGAAACAATCTTAATGGCCTCTTCTGTTGTTAAGATATTATCACACAGCCGTTCCAACCTTGGGATTCCTCGATAGCAGGAGCGACCACACACGATGACAGGCTTCTTGCCTTCGCACTTGCCAGAACTCAAGGCAGGGTCCAAGGCCCGCCATCTATGCATGCCTATCAAACTCGTTCAAACATAACCTCAACAGCGCCATACGTAATCAAGATCTAAGAGCCTGAGCCATGGATATCAATGGAATCTATAGTTGCTCCATTGAGTCAGCCGCCTTATTCATTTTGGGAGCTGTTGAGAGGGAGGCTGGAGGGTTATTGTGATAGGTTCCGCACTGTCCCTGATGCACATATGACTCTCGAATGCCCTAGGCACAGGAAGAAATACTACTGTAGCCTGTGGCTGCAGAAATATTGGACTAGTACGGATTACAATACGCCGAACCCAGATTGGCCGAATAGTTCACACTGATGAGTCGAAGAGCATTGGGACGTTTGAATTCATGACGGTTTATGTGAAGCGGGGCAGGAATTTGGTGGAGACTTGGAGCTCTGGGGGGATTGGTGATGTTGAATACCATCTGTTTGACTGCGGTTGGTGTATGTGATTTATTACCAAGACTGCTTGGGGCTTGTGAACAAGAGGAGCTGAGTTTGACATTCGGTAGGGTACGTAGATCAAGCCAAGCTCTTTGTTCTATCACTCATTTCAAGTGAGGATTGGATAGTGAGACATCCAATTCTCAGACCCTCTGAAATTTTCGCACTGGTTTGACTTGTGGATAGCAGCCCACGAGCAAGTCAGATGTTCTAAGGCAGTCTATCTAGATCTCGCAGTGTCGACGACTGCGACTGCTACATGCGACCGAGAGGACAATGGTTTAGCGAAGTTCGACACACTTCTTGGGATCAAAGGTTTCTTGCTATTAGATTCCATCCGCTTCTTATGCTTTATTTAAGAAACCACATCTGTAGAAGAAAGATGTACAACCCCAGATCTGCAAAACTCATCCTGGCCCCCGGACTACGAAATAAATTTTCAACGTGATGTCGTAAGTTGCGTTCTGCTATTCGACCTCAACCTCACTTCCACTGACATCTACCTAGTGAGCGATACGAGCGATGTCTCATCAACTATGGTGCAGAAATAACAGTGCGCGTACCTTTCGTGCGGTATGTCATGCGCAATAGGACAGACACTGTGACCATCGCCGCAATCCGCCCCAGCACTACGCCCCTCTTCTGTTGCACAGCTATTCAGCCTGTCCCAAACTCCCGCCTTCCCGCCGTCCTAGACAACTCAAACGACCATCCGCTCTTAGATTTTCTCGACGCGGCTTAACACAACAGGGTCCAATGCTCACCTCCCCAATCCAACCTTCGCAGTCCAAGTCTCGCCAGGGCTGTTGAGGCTGCACCATTTGTTCTGAAGGTCAAGTGTATCAGTACCCGTTTATGTACGATGGTTTGGTGATTGCAACAGACGCCCAAAACCCTCATTCCACCGAACTCTTGGACGAAGAAAACATCTTGTACGCGGAGAATTTTTGCGACGAGTTGGTGGCGTCTAAGGATCTGGCTTGTTTCACTCACCGCGAACGATGGCACTGTTCCTTGCATGTGAAAAAAGATGGCGCGGCAGAAGATGATGGGCTGTATTACCGCGATGGTTTAAACACACTTTTATCTATATAAACAAATGTACCAAGTACTGTAGTATGACTCTACATAGTATATTGCGTCTCTGGTACATCTACTTCCAAGTCAACAACCGAGACTGATGAGCCCACTAGTCCGCAATAATATCTATGACTACTTTCCCTATACCCCCCCTACCCTTCATAATCCTCCCACACTCCTCCTTAATCCCTTCCAAATCCGCAAACTTCAACACCTTACCCACCACCGGTCTAAGCTTACCCTCTTCCACCCACGTCTTGATCCTCTCCAACTCGCTCCCATTAGACTTCATTAAGACAGTATCAAACTTGACTTGGTACCTACCAATCCACCATCTCACGATACCGTTGACGAAATCAAGGATTTTCTCGATGAGGAATGGCACGTCGGTACTAATGTTTCTGAGATTGCGACCTGATGAGGGAGGGCCGGCACATGCTACTATCATACCCCCTTCCTTTAGAAGAGCTAGCTAGAAGGATTCCGTGTCAGCAAAAGAACGAAGGAGTTCAGAAAGGTCAAGTACGGAAGAAAAAGTAGCGCCGATCGAGTCGATCATAACGTCTATCGAGTTGTCTGGGATTATCTTGGCAGGATTGACTTTCGTGTAATCAATTGCTAGTTATTCATTCTTTAGCTCCCTTGCTTTCCCAAAGTTAAACGCCTTTGGAATAACTCACTCTCATCTACGACCCCTTTACTCATAAACCCATCTATCATAGGAATTTTCCTCGTC
This sequence comes from Lachnellula subtilissima, assembly GCA_007821545.1. Lineage (NCBI taxonomy): Eukaryota > Fungi > Ascomycota > Leotiomycetes > Helotiales > Lachnaceae > Lachnellula > Lachnellula subtilissima. Next base: position 18,144 of record QGMJ01000212.1, read on the forward strand.
GAGACAGTGGTGATGACTTTCTCAGCCCCGTAAGCATTTTTCGCCATTTGCACAGCCGCCGACCCCACACCACTAACTTTACGGAAACACAACAAAGTCAGCTCTCTGTTTAAGTTTCGGACCATGAGAAGAAGGAAAAGCACTTACGACCGGCGGGAATAAACACCGTTTTCCCTTGCACGCCCCCAGGGACTTTATCCAACATCTGAAGCGCTGTAAGAGCAACCATCGGGATCGAAGCCGCCTCTACAAAGTTCAGATTCCTAGGTCTAGAAACTACCAGCGTTTCTGTGAGTAGTGCATATTCGGAAACTGCACCAGTACCGTACTTTTCTGATTTCATTTTAGCTTGTTTTCTGGGTAAGAGGAGAAAAAAAGGGAAGGCGGGGGTTTTTTCAAGAGGTAGAGGGAGCAAACCTCTATCTTTAAACGGCAAGCAGCAAAACACCTCATCGCCAACATTGAACTTGGTGACCTCACCCCCTCTCTCTACAACTACCCCAGCGAGATCATAACCAATCTTGTACGGCAGACTACTCATGGTCAGCTTTTTGCAATTGGTATGCCATGTATTCCTCAAAGCTCCCCTTGTTCTTCACGAGCATAACATAAAAATCACTCACGGAACGTTAAAAGCAGGCCAATATTTCCCCCTGGCAGCTCCAATATCAGTCGGATTTATAGCCGCAGCATGAACCTTCACCAAGACCTTGTCACCTCTCGTGATCTTCGGCGTGGGTAGATCTGCAATCTCCCATTTAGAAGGGGTTCCGAAACGGCGGATACAGAGGGAGCGCATTGTTTTTGGGATTGAGGAGGTAGTCATGTTGGGCTAAGGTCGCTCGCTGAGCAATTGATTGTCTCGATAAAAGTGTGAAGAAACCTTAGTAGAAGCCAGCCTCAAATGTAGGTGCGAATGGGATGTGTTTCGAATCCCATGCCGGGTCAATGTTAGGCCGTACACGGAACTTCGGAATATTACTATACAGCCAATGAACTTCAGATACTTCTCCCATTTTAGTATACAAGTAATATATCACAAATCAATTGCTTCCAAGAAGTTGATCATAGCCTGAGATGCTTGATGTCTTAATCAACTGCAAAAGAATGTTCCCAGACACGTGACGTTGAATAACAAATCACACAAAATAGTAAATGCCACGTGACCCACCTCGATGTCTTCCCCTTTTGAAGTTCACTAGCGCCGCTTATGTATTGAACATTTTCCACGCCCCATTGGGAAATTGTACTAGATTTTTGGATAACATGCCAGACTAGTGATATATTTTGTTTCCTATCTAAGCTCAAGGAAGCGTCTTATCATAAAGTCCGATTTGCAACAATCTATAACTTACCAATCAAAATAAGTATATTTCTAACAGATTTAGCCCGAGGTAAAACTGCGACTTGCAACAATATCTCTTATCAAGCCAACAGAGCCGACCTCATCCGATCGCCAGCAAGTAAGATTACATGAACACCAACGTACATTAAAAAACACCAAAGAGCTTGAAAAGGAATCTTATAATTGCTTTCAAGATTTAATGAAGATCAGATACACAGTAAAGCCAAACTAGAAAATGAAGACATGTACACAGATACTTCAATGCATGTATTTCATAGAATCTCAGTTTGGCACTGGAGTGGAAGGAGTGTTAGGAAGCGCTGATGATGGATGATGATTCTATAGTACAGCGCAAGACCTGGGATGTCGAGAGAGGCTTCGATGGAGTTTGTTAAGTTGTAACTGAAGGACGTGAAGCCGAGTGGACGTATAGTGACAATCGATCGTGCAATTGATTTGGAAAGTATATCGGTTGGAGGTGAGTGTACGCAGATACCTGTCTATGTTAGATAAGAGCAGTCGATTGTAATCGTAAAATTTATCATTTATGCCCAAGTAGTGTGAGAAGTGGAAGGATAATCAGTCTTTCCAAAAGAAATATGTACCGATATAGATGCTGCAAGTTTAAAAAGAGGAATTGGAATCTAATTAAGAGTAGGACCTACTCTATTGCATCCTTCCCTCAATCGAGGTAGTAATTCCAAAAATACAGTTTTTAATCAATCTAGCCAAGGTATTTCCTTATCTAAAATTGCGACTTGCAACAAAAGCCCCTTTCGGTAGGTAGTTGCTAGTATCTTATCTAAAGATGCAAAGAGCTTTCTGTCTTATCAAACTAATACCGAGAACTATTAGGATCAAGATCAATAACTCCGAGGGCAATAGAATTCGAGGAAAAGAAACCCATTTTCCCGGCTCAGGCGTGAGGATTTGACGCGTGCACATAATGATATCAAAAGAGATGAACGCCGGTTATACGAAGGCAATTGCACTTGCAGTAAAGCTGTATAAGCGACAAAGCGACAGACTCGAGACCAAGGAAGGTGAGAAAGGCCAGGAGATGGTTAGAAATTTCAAATTAACTTTTATTCTTAATCGGATGCATGCTCAATGCTCTGAATACGCCCCTGCCCGCATAAAAGTCAAAGTCGAGACATATTTCATCCATCCGGTCCTTATCTACTCCGCACTCCAGCCCATCATTGCGATCGCTTTTAACCCACCTTTCTCATGTCGGCCTGCCATTATACAAAGAGTATGATACCGAGGCAATGTAGCTCAGGGGCTTTTGCAGGCCAACATTGAGAGACGGAGAGGAACGAACGCGGAAAGTATTAATCTGACATTACTGGCGCCTGCCATTCCGCTAATGAATAGGTAACGGCCGCCAGTCGGTTTTTAGGTGAGGAAATGGGAACATGCAACGTAACGTGACGAGGTGGTGGTGGTACAGGCGGCTGTCGAAGCCCATAGGGCTTTAACGAGACGCAAAGGGTGTCCAAAATGAGGTTGGTAACAAGGAAAGGTCGTTAAGATTGGTATCATAAGAGAGGTGCAAAGAGAATCCCGCCGCCGCCACCGCCTGCGCTTCGATACCAATTCGACCGGTCTGGCCAATTGCAGCTAGGTAACGGATTGAGGAGTAGACGACTCGCTATCACCAACCATATCCGCGACACGCATCTTCTTTGCAGGTGGTCCTCCCTCGCGTAGGTCATTGAGCTCCCGAGTTCGTTCATTCAATTCGCGCTCTACATCGTCGAGACGACGTTTGAGCTGGTTCTCGCGTCGTTGTGACTCCTCGAGTCGCTGCAACGCGCTGAATTCACCCTCGCGGCGCATCTCTTCGCCTCTCCTAGCATTCGCTTCATCCTGCTCGAGCTGAGTGACTCGACCCTCGAAAAACCCATTGATGACCTCCAGCTCGCTAACCCTAGTCTTGAGTGCGGCGTTCGACGCGATAAGTTGCTCATGTGTCTGAGGCGGCTCAAGTTGTCCACCATTTAATGGTGAAGCAGAGCGACCTGGTGATGGCTGGCGGATGTGCATGGGAGGAAGGGAGGGTGATTGATGATTGTTGTAGGGGTCTTCGATGCTGTGGCCGTTGTGGGCGTTGAAGGTCGCGAGGTGATTTGGATACATCGATGGGGTCGCAGTTCTCGAAATAGGGGAATTCGAGCCATCAGAGTGACCATTCGCAGATTTTTGAGACGTGCGACGATGGCCAGGAGGAGTGCCAGCCTGCGATCGCGCGGGTTCGAAAGATATCCCATTGTTGTCGAAGAGCTGCGACCACGGCGCGTCAGTAATTGACAAGCGATAAATTGGCAGGACAGAGACTGACCTTCTTCTTCGTAGCTTGTCCTGCGCCAGAACTACTTTTAACGCGGTTGCGACTCTTAATAACATCTGTCTTCAGGCTTATCGGTCTTGGACGACCGTGCAGTTTGAGGAAGAGGCCACAGGCATTACACAAAACAGAACCGATTTCGTCACGCCGCCAGAGCGGCGTGGTTGAGGTGGTGCAATTCTGGCAGGTGGGCTGTTGGGTTTCACGATCATTGTTAGCCATCATCTGGGCGGTGGTCTGCATTTTTTTTTGGTGGTGGTGGGTGTTGATGGGTGTTGTGGAGAGATTGGAGATTGTGGGCTTTATCGTTATCAGGGAGGTTTGAAAATTTCAAGAGTGCAGGAGCGCACATCGCATCGCTTGATGACCTCGGGCTGCGTCCGACAATCCGGTTGGTCGCGGCTGCCGCAACCCTTGGCAAGATAAAGATAAGATTGAATACATAGGTACATAGCTAAGGATGGGAGGATAGCGCACACAGGGGTAGATTGTGAACAAGAGATGAAATAAAGGGATGACATGAATAGGTGTAAATGATATAGGAGAATAGAGGAAATGATGCAAGCATAAACATAGATATATAGGAACTTACAAGTGAGTTGTTCTGTCCGCCTCCACTCGTCGCTGAGGGTGAAGAAGTCGAATATGGCATTGTTGGTGGTGGTGGTACATTGAAAGGCCTATTCGTTCAAATGTTAGCTCGCCTTCAGTCTTGTCATCCTGTAACAATATATTTGTGCCCGCCCCGACATGACGAGAACAAGAATCCCGAGGTCTACTATCATACTCGGATAGGGCATTTTGCGTTTGCGAGAAAGTCCCCCAAGGTATTCATTCCATCTTGAAGTTGCGAGGATGGGAGGATTCAAGATACGAAGAAATACCCCTTTCGCCATGCAGGACCTCGAAACCAATGTCTACATCTCTACCACCTCCCCAATCAAGACCCCATAAACCCCCATCTTTAAACGTACCTCATTTGTGGTGAATTGGACGCGACCGACACAAGTGCCGACATGCCGGGTAGTTGTGGCAAGGAGGCACTGTGGTGGAGAGAGCTCTGGGTAGAGGTTGAGGAAGGGCGAGAGATTGGCTCCAAGGCAGGCAGCGAGTGACGCCCATCATCCGCGTGCCCAAACTTGAATGAAGGTATATCGCGGTTCTGCTCTCGAGCCGAGTGTAGATGGTCGACGGCCGAGGCCATGCTGTAGGGCGCGAGTGTAGAAGCCGTGTCTGCGGTTCGAAGGGGGCGAGTAGGGGTATTAATTAATTCGTATCCGTGGGAAAACGCGTTTGGATGTGAAGGAAGTCGAAAATTATGTACGTTCGAAGATGTATAGCTAGGTAGATTATTAGGTAGGAAGGTGAAGAGAATCGTGGATGTTGTATTATTGTTGACTCGAGGACGGGCCGTATTATCTATCGAGTGTGAAGAAAAAAGCAACAAAAGGCAAAGCTTGAACTGTTCAAACGAGTGACTCAATGGATCCGAAGAACCGATCTGGTGTACAAGAAATAGCGAGTGTATTGTCTAGATAGCCATGAGGGTGAAAAAAGATGAAGATGCTGAGCTGGTTGGTGTTTGGTTTGGTTTGGTTTGGAAAAGGACTTGCTTTGCTGACAGCCCTCCCTAGCTACTCCATGCCATCCCCCTTAACCGTTATCCTCGCGCTACCCCGATATGCAGATCTATTTTAGGGGTTCTTTTGACGCAAGGTACAACAAATGCACAATTCGCCCAATGGAATGGACCATTATTAAGAATGCAAATGTAAATGCAATTAAGATTAATAGAACTGAGCGGCTTGCGTCGTGGTTGTGGCTTTTGTTTTTTGTCTCTTATTCATCTTCCCCCGGATTGTGAAGCGATCAATAAGAATTTATGTCTCTCCATAGACAGGGGAGGCCAACATACCTAATCACATCCTACCTAGTATTTGGGCTATGTCTTTCGCTATTATATATAAGATTCAGCTAAATCCTTCAGATGTCGAAGGATCAAAACCTCATGCCAAAGTCAACCCTTATGATCTTGTGCATCTGGTTTCTTTCATAAAACCGTTTATCAAATCTGATGCTGATAACAGATGATCCGCGCTAGGGTACTGGGAATGCCTGTGGATCAATCGGCAGACCGCGATACAGTAAATTGCCTTACAGAGTAGGAAGTGATAAACAACCTAATCCGAGACGCTAAAATAGCAGGGCTGATAAAATCTTACAGTACGACATCGTGACGCCTCAAGACTGTTTGTGGCTGGCCTTTACCCCTGAGTTCAAAACTAATCTTACGGTCAGTCTAGAAACAGCCAATGCCACGTGCTCGCAACAGTACAATTGCTACGAAGAAACCTCGACTTAAAGCCAGGGATAATTAGTCTTTTTCTTTGAGAGAGATTATGGGTCTCATGATAGTTAGTTGTACACAGACGAAAAGGTGGAATACGCACGTGACCCATGGCAGTTCTTATATGGCTGCCGCAACAACTAGCGTGGAGCTACGGCGACCCTTTGCAATCAAATCTTCAGCTCCAGACTTTTTTTTAACCGTGAAGCTCACCTACAAACTACCCCACCACCAAAAGCCAAGATGCCTTCCACGCACAAAAAAGAGAAACCCTGGGATACAGATGATATAGACAAGTGGAAGGTAAGCTATAATCGCAGCCCCCAAACCAGAACAAGACTAACAATTCCCAGATCGACCCATTCACACCTACCGACAACGCAGGCGGAACCTTCACAGAAGAATCCTCCTTCGCAACCCTCTTCCCCAAATACCGCGAAGTGTACCTCCGTGAAGCCTGGCCCCTCATAACGCGCTCCCTGGAGAAATTCGGCATTGCATGCACGCTCGATCTCGTCGAAGGTTCCATGACCGTGAAAACGACCCGCAAAACCTTCGACCCAGCCTCCATCCTCAACGCGCGCGACCTGATCAAGCTACTCGCCCGCAGCGTGCCCGCACCCCAAGCAGTCAAGATCCTCGACGACGGCGTAGCCTGCGACATCATCAAGATCCGCAACCTGGTGCGCAATAAAGAGCGTTTCGTGAAGCGCCGCCAACGAATCCTCGGTCCACAGGGCAGTACGCTCAAGGCGTTGGAACTTCTTACAGAATGCTATTTGCTGGTGCAGGGAAACACGGTAGCGGCAATGGGGCCGTACAAAGGGCTCAAGGAGGTGCGGCGTATTATCGAAGACTGCATGGCGAATATCCACCCCATCTACCATATCAAGGAGCTCATGATAAAACGCGAGCTGGCGAAAGATCCGGAACTGGCGGGCGAGAGCTGGGATCGCTTTCTACCGCATTTCAAGAATCGCAATCTGAGTAAGCGTCGCGTGCCGCTTAAGGTTACCGATAAGAGTAAGAAGACGTATACGCCGTTCCCGCCGGCGCAGGAGAAGAGCAAGGTGGATCTGCAGATTGAGAGTGGCGAGTACTGGCTGTCGAAGCAAGCGAAGGAACGCGCAGGGAAGGAGGAACGACTAGAGAAGCAGCGAGACAAGAAGGTAGAGAGAGAGAAGGAAAGAGAGAAAGAGTTTGTGGCGCCCAAGGAGGAGAAGAAGAAGGAGAAGAAGAGGAAGCGAGATAGAGAAGATGGAGAGGAGAAGGATTTCAAGAAAGAGAAGAAGAAGAAGAGGAAAGAGGTCATTGTTGAGGAAGATTAAGTACGAACTGTATTTTCTATTTCATGGGCATTTGGCGACGGCGTTTATAAAGGACTCAAGTGGAGTTGGGCATCTTGCTTAGTCGAATACCATATACCTGTCTTCATCTACCTCGTACTAAATTACAAAACCAACCATCGATTGCAAACTTTCAACCTGAAGTCACGGTGTCACTTTTCCTGTCTACCTTGGGGAGAAAAAAGAACAACTCCCCTATTTTACCCGACCACGTGATCTCGCAACATAAGATTACATGTGATTGCTAAAAGAAGACGCATAGCTAGGGCGAGGCTCGAAATATATGCTATGTCTAATTAGCAACATATTAGCACGTGGCAGGACGATGGTGATGAAAACAAGAAGTGTAATATTTTGACAGGAATTCGCCCAGCGTGATGCCAGGGACAATGATGTGATCACCGGCGCTGACCGTCTTAGAGCTTGAAGCAGGTGGGGTGGTCGAGCTGGTCTTGCTTGCTGTTAGAGTGGCTAGCATATAAAACCATTGTCTAAACTTGAGCATGCTTAAACCTATACATTGTATACTTTGTCTATCACTCGATTTTATGACATAGCGTTGTTCTACGGCCTTGAGAAGACCTATTAAGACTTGACCGTGCTGGAACCTTCAAGTCGCCACCTTACAATAGACGAATATGTGGTGTGTTCTATTCCATCGTTGTAGAACTAACATCTTTTGACTCCTCCAAATCTATAATTGCAATGCAAGTGCCAAACTCAACTCTTGTTGATGTTCATCATAAAATGCTCGGGTCTGATTACAATACGCCTCAGTGTACGCCGCGATCCTGAGATCAGAGCTAATACCAATTATGCCACATCTTCCACAAAATGTAAAACATCATATTCAAATGGATGAGGTGAACAATAGTCTTGGAGACTTTCCAAGCCAGCTGAACGTCATCCTGTTCACCATCAATTAGGCCCCATACGAACCCAAGTAAGAATCCTCTCTCTCTTGTTCGCATCATCTTGTTTAGATTCATCAGCTGGGCACTTTCTTTGATTCGAATTAACATCTACTTACACGTCTCGCATAAACTATATCTTTTGACAGTAGCTCATTCTCCAATGCTCCACATCCCCAGCTTGACAAGTGACTGCTCAATTCGACTTGAGACAGCGTCCGGATATGATATCCACTCCAACTCACGTTTTCCATCCAAACACCGTATTGAGCAGGGTCAGAGTTAAGCTTAGTGAGGTATAAGTTGATCCAAGCTTTGACATCCCCGAGCGCAGACTGTTTGTCGGGAAAGATGTCGAGGAAGTTCAGAGCTTTGGTGGTTGTAGAAACCGTAGCCGGAGGTGCAATTGCCTTCCGAGCGAGCCAGATCTTAAGAATCATCCACAGAGATGCGACATTCCTGTTCAATCCAGCAGTTTTGACAGAAGCCTGGAGTTGTACGAAGAGTGTCTCCATCCTGTGTCGATATATATCAAGCTCCTTATATCGCATTGCGACGTCTGCGGCGATCTTCAAAGTTCCTTCCTTTTGTTTCTCATCCGCAGTAAGCTTCTTCAGACATTTAATTACGGCCTCGGATTCGTCAAGATTTGCCGCACGCGCGAGAAAGTAGTCTTCAGACCGACGATCAGATTTTTCGACATATTCTTTGAGTTTCTGAACAACGTGTTTGCTTCCCCAGGAGTGGTGATGACTTTGTTCCGTCTGTTCGTCTTCAAACAGCATGGCCGGAAAGGCCCAGCGTCGAGGCCTGGTAGAATCGGGTATGACGATAAAGGTGTCGGTACCATCTTCAGATTCGAATTTCATATTGGAGGATGTTGTTTCAGAAACGGGATATCCGGCGAGGTCATTTTCAGATTGTCGTTGGGGATTGTTGTCGAAGTCGTCCGTGAGGACGGGCTTGACTTTCCTCTTGGATTGACGAGGCATGTCTGCAAATTCGTCTCGATAAGACACGAGAGCTTGATCATAGGCAGCAGTAGTGTGACTGGTAGTGGCACAAATTGTATGTTTATGTTTGTGAAGTGTTGTGACAATAAAGGAGGAAGAATTCTGAGACGAGAAAGATCTGATGGTGGCACTTATATGGTGCACTCATAAATGAAGGAAAGAACTATGAAGAAGGGACACTCGTGTACGGAAGTAACCAATTACGAGAAAAAGGGAAGGACCGACCGAGAGACGCGGGCTGAACACTTCAACCTCGTACCAAAAAGAAAGTGCAAAGAAAGTGGCTTGAATTTGCAAAGTGGGAGTAGTAATTATTTAATTAAAGCTACTAATTATGGCAGAGAGGGCAGTTGTTGGAAGATTGAAGCGGCTCTAAAAAAATGCTTGGACACCAGACAGCTCTCCGTGCCGCCAACAAGCCACGCCCAGCTACCTTTGGAAACTCGAGACACGTTGCAAACGGCAAGTACTCGAGATCAATATTATCTTCTATGTAGCTACCAATACAAAGTCTGCTTTGCACGCAAAGTCAAGTCTGTAGCGAACGCCGAAAAGCATATATCGCCATGGGGTTGGGTATCATGCAAGGTAACGCCATAATCAAATACTAGAGTCTTGTTTGACACTACCATCTCCTACCACCATTATGAAGTGGATGAAGTGGGAGCGGAAAAAGGAGCAGAAATAGACGACTTGTCATCTGCATGCCACATATTCGTAGGGGACGTAGAAGACTCGCCCATACCGAGGAGAATGCCCGCCCGACTTTTTGATGGACCACAATTACCTCTCGCATCCATAAGTCGAATCCTCTCCGCATCATCCGTAGGCTTTCCGAGGTGTTGTGGGATACCTTGTGACTTTAACATTGCTAATGCAGCTTCTTTGTCTTTCATTCCTTGCTCCGCGAACAGCCTGTCAATGAAATCGTAGTGGTTCCTCAACTCAACTGCAGTGGGGATTGCCTCATATGCAGCATCTATCTCGGCTTGAGTCTTTGCTTTGTGACAATGCTCGCATTTCTGCTCCAACTCGGGCGCTTCTGGTCCAGTACGACACTTCCACCATCCACCATGTCTGCGTGCGTGCTGTGTCGTCCAACCGCCCTTCTTGTCGTGGAAATGCAGATTCCATTGAGGCTTTGCTGTGAAATCAATGGGTTAGCAATGCATTCTCAAGGCAGAGACTTTACAAAACCTCGATAGTTTCAACTTACCTGGATCCTTTTGGCGACCATATCCCTTCAAGGTATCTTGTAGCCCAACAATCTCATTCAAGAAGGTGACATACTTGTCCCAAGGGTTTTTACCCATGTCTCTCGGCCACCAGTCGGGGAGGGAAGAGTAGCATTTATCGCGGTCGCCAAGTGTAAGAGGTGAACCGGGGATAATATGTCGTTTGTAGCATTTATAGCAGAGCTCAAGATTGCTCCGTTCATTCCCGTTCTGATCAATCATCTCAATAAAGTCCCTCTTCTGCTCGTCGGGCGGAAGTATGGTGCCACTAACTCCAGGAGTGGCACTGACCCATGCTGGGCGTTCGAAATTCATCTTGTCAGCCATCATTTGACCTTTGCTTTTTTGACCGAATGATTCAGGAGCTGCTCCTTCGCTACCATCCTCGGCCATTGCCTCGACTCTTGACTTCATATCGTCCTCAGCCATTGCCTCGACTCTTGATTTAATATGATTCTCGACTTTGGCGTCGACTTCGGATTGAAAATCGAGATTTACACCGTCAATGCCGAGCCCTACCTGCCCATCTACTTCTCGTTCGATTCTATCACAGTGCAGTCTCGGGACGCGAAAGTGGGTGTCAACGCTGTAGGCTGCATTCGGAGGGGGAGGGTAGCATCTGAAAGATGAACGATCAGGCTTTGGAGGCGGACCGAAACCACCGCGGAGTATGTTTTCTTCCTTTGTGATGGCTTTGAATTCTGGATAATAGTGGGTGGAGCTTGGCTGTCGACTGCTTCGGGGCGGCTTTCTCACAGGAGCAGTCTTCTTCTGGGAGGTGGCAGGTAGTGGTGGTGTTGTCGGGCTGTGGTCCTTGTCTTCTGTCTCGTCGTCAGAGAACACCTCTTCGAAAGATGACCAGTGGGATGGGGCACGCGATGCCATCCTGTCATGGCTCAACTGCATTGATTCACTGTAGGTTGGCAAGATGGCAGGTCAAGCCGCGTTAAGATAGAAAGTGAATAGGTCGAATAGGTAGGTAGGTAGTTTGGCATACAAGTAAAGCATGGCACTTACCTTACTTATAAGCGAAGAGACGGACGGACAGCCTGTTCTTGCCCTCAACGGTGGGCAACAGATTCATATCGTTCTTGCCGTCCAAGGATTTGACTTTTCCGATCTTAACTAATGATACAAAACTTTATCCAAAAACTCGAGATATTCAATCATCAGTTGCTGCAAGAATAAGAGAGTGCAGGTGCTGCTGTGGGCCGTCTCCGGCAGTTTCCCAACTCTGGGTACGTTAAAATAGTACGACCAAATTCTGCTACCTACCTATTTCTTGATCCCTTCCTTAAACGATGAGTCCTTCATATAGATTTTAGGGCTGTGACACTATTGATGAATTTTCACTTGAGCAACAATGCAATATAGCACATCAAATGCTTCAGGACTCTACCGCTTTTCAAACATGCGATATGGACGAGGAAGCTTGCACAAACAAAGCTATCCATCGTATTGCTCTGTTGACTAAGTAGCAAAGTTGTTATCGATACATCTGTAATGACGAGCACTGCCTGAAAACACCAGTATATCTGTATATGTAATGAGTTGATCGCCCTTGGGACCAAAAACAAGGTGTAAAATGCAAACTCCAGGGGTATCGCAGAACAACGCAAGTACACGCATCAGCCATACACACGTGATAAAATCCACGGGCTCTTCAATCCAAAAGAGGCCCAACGCTAACCTTTTCCCGATCCCTCAATCCCCGCTCCTGTTCCACCTTCAACCTTGCCTTCCCCTGCCTCCTCCTATCTGCCTCCAAGCTTGCAAACCTACCACGAGCACCATGCTTAAGCTTCGTGATCATATCGCCGGCTCTTCCTTTCGTCAAACTCTCAGGACCCAACTGATCATCCTTTAGTCTCAGCTTGTTGAGAAACAGAAGTTGTCCCTCAGTCGCAGGTTTGCTCCTCCACCTCTGATTTCGAGATATAAACTGGAAGGGGTATTTCTTCGCCGCGTATGTATCCGCAGCATGGATTGCATCATCAAATGTCAGAGCCTTTGCAATCTTGCGAGGTTTGGAGAAGGGGGACTTGGAGATTGCGGGGCTGAGAGCAGCTATTTCTGTGACAAGGAATTGGTCGTCGCCAGCCTCTTCTTTGAAGTTTCGTTCTAATTTTACGTATGAACCGTTTGAGTTTGTTAAGATGTAACGGTCTTGGGCAATGCAGACCCATGCGTGGGGTGACATTGATCTGATATGGCGCTCTTCGGTTGTATCTTCGATCAGATCAAACACGGAATCATAGTCGGTGAAGGTTACGGTATTTGTAATTGGTCCCGATTGTTTCGCGGCCGAGACTTCAGTGGCGTTATGTTCTCTTGCTTCTTCAGCTTCTTTCCGGTCTTGGATCGCTTTCATATCGTCTACAGTCGCATCTTCCACAACTTCGGATGGGTCGAGGCCGAAAAGGGTAGGCGTTGAGATAACTCCGGTCGCGAGACTTGCCACCATGTCTATGATGTGACAATTTTTTTTCCCAGGGTGCAATCTCATCCCCCGGCCAATCATCTGAACGAGAAGATTTCTCGACTTGGTTGGACGAGCTAGCAATACACAATCGATATTTGGTATATCCGTGCCTTCTGTAAAGACGCCGCAATTTACAAGGACCGGGAACTCCCCTTTCTTGAAGGCATCCAAACGATTGCTCCGTTCAGGCTTTGGTGTATCACCAGTGATAAATCGAGCATCTATCCCATGCTCTCGAAACGTATTTGTTAGTCCTTCCACATGTGCAAGATCAACACAAAAAGCTAACGTCGACTTTCGTCCCTCTGTCTTGGCAAGCCAGCTACGAACAGTGACCTTATTGATCTCATCCGTGTTGATGACTTCAGAGAGCTCTCCAGCCTTGAAATCGCCATTAGCACCCTTCTTAACCTTGGATACATCCGCTTTCGTCTGAACTGTAGTAAACATAACGTCCGAAAGCCACTTCTCCCCTATCATATCGATGTAGTCCTTATGATACACAATCTGATCAATAGCAGCGCCTAGCCTGAGTCCATCAAATCGCGATAGAGTGGCCGAGACTCCCACCAGAGCAGGGGAGCTTGGTTGTGCCTTTGAAAGTCCAAAATGTTCCAATGTCCTCATATATCCGGGGGCTACGATATGATGTGCTTCATCAACGAGGACGAGCTTGAATCGATTCGGGTTAAACTTTGATAGTCGGTCCCCAGATGTAATACTCTGTATGCTAGCCACAGTTATATCTGCAGATCCACTTGCGTGCATAGAGGACATCTCAATTTCGACCGTTTTCGTAGGATAGGCATTGGTGCAATGGCGAGCGGCTTGCTCGACGAGTTCTTGTCGATGTGCGAGAATCAGGGTCTGGTCAGCGCCCTTGGCATGGGGTTTTACACGGTCTATGAGTTGGGTGAAAATAACCTTAAGAGTCTGTTAGTATGCCTAATCTGCATAAGGCTATAGAGTATTCTCACAGTTTTCCCACTTCCAGTAGCCAAAGATATCCCTAATCTCTTATCGCCCTTTTCAAGGTGGGAAAGCACAGCTTGGATGCATTCTTCCTGGTACTGTCTGAGGCGAATCTTCAACGGAGGTGCACTGGGGTCAATCAAGCCAGGGAGGGCAGTGGGCTTGGTGGCATATCGGCGGGGAAGTACTATGGAAGAAGCCAACTTCCATTTCCGAAACAGTGCAAGCCATCCTCTTGAATTCGGTGGCATAGGTACGTCTTGTTTTGCATTTCAAAGTCTGATGTCGTCGTTTCTTCTCTGCCTTTTCGGTTGACGCGCGCTTCAACCGATCCGAGCCGCGATGCGAGGCGAGCCCTTTCACAAATTTCTCAGGCGATCTTGCGCCTTCATGTATCAGCCAAAGTTCTGAGAAAATCCAGCTATTCGCCCCTCACTATCATATCGACGTAGAATTTTAAAGTCGACTTCACCCTCTCTAGAGACGTCCTCACTTCTTTAGTTCTGCTCGACGCCCATTTAAGTCATTGGTTCGGCCTACCAAAAAACAACAACCTGAATTCACCTCAATACCTGAATTAACATGTTTGCCATCGAACTTACCATCTACAAACCTCGCCTGAAACCAAATAACAGGCGAAATGACGGAGACTGAGGACCTAGATCCCTTGGGAGGGCCTTTCCCATTCCCAGATGAAGATTCAGGATCAGCATATGAAAACCCGGAAAGCGAACAAAGCTTGTCTGATGAGGAAGGAAAAGTTAATCCTAGAGCTACCAGCTCCGGAAAAGGGAGAAGGACCAAGACGTCGAATGTGGCAACGTCCGATCGATCAGGTAATAACCGTGACATAGTGTCAGACACGGAAGAGTCTCAAGATGAAAATTTCATGGAGGAGCAAAACCGTCAGAATGCGGCATCGTGGGCTGCAACCTTCCAAGCCCCAGAATCTCCAAGTGAGATCAAAGGCCTGAACCGGCCCTCTATTTCCCGTCCTCGCAAGCGGAAATTGCACAAGCCAGCAAGTGGTTTGAGAGCCAAGCGCTTGAAGGCTTACCACAATAACAAGTATCGTGAGCTTATGAATACCAACATTCATGATGTCGCCACCAAATTGGCTCGCGGCGGGGACGAGTTTCCAAAGACTCAAATTGGCATCTCGATTTGGACGTCTCAAGAGAAAGATCAATTTTATTCGGCTTTAGAGCGCTTGGGAAGAGACGATATCCGTGGGATTGCGGGGCGGATTGGAAGTAAATCTGAACAAGAAGTCCAAGAGTACATTCTTCTTCTGCAGGAAGGATTAGTAGAGAAAATCAGTTATGAGGATCGGTCTCTCCCGCTCACAGATATCCCAGCAGCAGTAGAAATCAACGAAGAGTGTTGTGCAGTTTTAGAAAAAGCAGGCGATTTTCTTGTTTCCCGCCAAGAGCTCCATGAAGAGAAGGCGGAAAAGGCGAAATGGGGAGATACATGGCTTGTCACGGAAACTGTTGCTCGTCGATTAGACAAATATCGACAAGACGGCGAAGGGGAAGCCGCTATCGACCAAGTACTTCCGGCAACCAATCTGTTCAATCTCAGGAATTGGCTGGAACTCTCAAGTCATGTTTTCATGAATTCTAATGTTGATGATAATTGGCAAGACTTGGCTGAGGAGGGAGAACAACCAGCCATTCGGGCTACGGCGTTCGAAGATTTCCACTCTCTTGCTTTTAATCATACGAAGCGGTTGCTTCAAACTACATTGTTCTGCGCCATGTCACGGGAAAAGGCTACGAGGTCTAAGAAGGTCAAACACGCAGAAGTCAAACCCGATGATGTGGAAGCAGCTGTTGCCATTCTGAAAATGAAAGGGGATAGCAACGAGTTCTGGGTGAAAGCTTCTAGAAGAAATAGGTTACGGGTTGTGAACGACGATTATTCAGGGGACGGAGATGTAGCCATGTCATATGACGAAGTTGAATCAAAACTGCAACCTACAGAACGTTTCCGCTCACGCTCACGCTCTCGTTCCACCAGCCGTCTAGCTGATGACCGATCAGGCTCATCCTCGGATTCTAGCGTGGACGACGCATCAGAAGGTGAAAACGACATAGACCTCCCTACCTCAGATCCCGAAACCGATTCCTCGAACCGCCCAGAGCGGGCGCAAAATCGCGCTCGTGCACATCTAGCAGCCCTCTACGCCGAAGAAGCAGCAGCCGAGGCCTATGATATGCGCGCTAGCAAGGCCGAAGAGATCGAGCTTTGGAAGATTTTAGAACAAGAGCCGCCGGATGAGATTATCAAGGATGAATTGGTCGATGAGGATGAGCCATCCAAGGGCATAAGGGAAACTAGAGACGGAGAGGATTGGAGGGAAAGGATTGAAGCAATGAGTGAATGGGAGGTGTTCAAGGAACCGGTACCCGAGGAGGCATTTAGGAAGAACCGGTGGAGGAAGTCCAGGCGTGCGATGTGCAAAGAGGAGAGAGGTGTTGCTGAAGTGAACAGTGACGATATTGAAGAGAGCGAGGGAGATGAGTCGGATAGACTTGTGGCTGAGAGTGATGAAGGAGGTGTTGCTGAGGTGGACAATGATGATAGTGAGGGCGATGGGGATAGGTCAGAGCGCCTTGTGGGTGAAAGTGAAGGAGAGCATGAGGCAGCCGATAGCAATTCAAAACCGTCTGATGTCGAGGAATTAGATGATGAGTCCGAGATTTCAGAACAGCAAGAGACACCAAAATAGAACATTGAGATTAAGCCATCACAAATTCACTTCTTGACATATTGAATCGCCCAGATCTCCTATTGTCTCGCTACTCTTCACAATAGGAACCACTTCAATTCACTACTTTGTCCATCTCCTCCCAAGACAATAGTCAATTTACTCCCATCAAAAGAACGACAATACCAAGTAAGCCTATTGATTCTCATCCCACCAACACATATCTACATCGCATCTCCATTTCTCCAGGAAAGAAAATCACAAAACAAAACCCTTTCTTCTCTCTCTCAAGGTCCCCAAACAGAAATACGAACCACCGTACAACGACATTACACACTTCACCAGCCTCCAAGAGTTCACCCCGTAACAAGATGATCACAACAAGGGCGCGCGCGCTTGGTAAGACCCCATCTCCTGGAAGTCCCCAGAGCTCCGCAACATCACCCGATTCTTCTTTATTATCAAAGAATTATCCATTCATCCATCGCTGACTCTAAGAACTTGACAGCTATCGCTAACACAAAGTTCTTCCGTTTCGCCGCAATAACACTACCAGACCCTCCAACCCGCGAAATCACACCTGCGCTATTCATGCCAGCGACACCATGCAAGACCTATGATCTCCGAGTCCGAAGTAAAATGTACGTGATGTGTGCACACGTCTCGAGGTGTTGATTTCTTTTTCTATGAATAACCTTGATTGAAAGATTGTGTTTTTGAGAGCTTGAACTTGAAAACTCCCAGAGTTCTCTATCACAGTATGAAATGCTGACTTCCGAGAATTCGCAGGCCAAGCTATCGAGAACCTAGGGTGAGGAATGTAAAGGCGAAGGGCAAGGGCAAGGGCAAGGGTAGTAAGAAGAGGCAAATAGCCATGAGGAACAGGAGGAGAGAGAGAGGCTAAACATCAAAGTGCGCAATAAAAGGATCAACTAGACAAAACCAAATTTCCAACTGCTCCAGCGAATATTATAAGCGACCTTTGCATTTCATTTATCTCTAGGAATACACATTGAAAACCGTCCCAGAATTCATCCTTCTCCTCAAGACTTCCGAAGAGCGTAATAAAAATGAGGTCTGAAAATACAGGTAGACGCATACTCGTAACAAAAAAAGGAAAGCTTGATGCGCGCCGCATTCGAGAATTTTTGCAATCATGCATCCTATTCAACCCCAATACGCCAGATTTGATTACACTGCTCCCCTTCCCTTCATCCTGTGCTTCCATTCTCCCAAATCCCCAATAACATTTTCAAACGTCATAGCTCTTTATTTGCCCATTCGCGCTTAAGGGCTGCACACTGTCCGCGGCTGGTGTAACACCATTGAATGCCAGCTTCTCGCTTCCGGTCATCACATTCTGTGCCAGTCTAATTGCCTCGTCTCCTCCGGTCGTAGATGCAGCCTTCAGACCCTCCTGAACGTCCTTAACGCGCTTTTTGAAGGCTAGGCGATCTAGGAACAGCTGTTGGCGGCCTCGCTCTAACTCTCGGCGCTCGGCTTGTAGGATTTCCTCCATCTCGGCAAATTGCTTGAGCTTCAGTTCCATCTTCTGAAGTTCGGCATTCACGGTGGCGGATACTAGGCGTGTCATCTCTCTTTCTTCGTGTGATGCAAGGCCACCAGCTCGAGCAGCAACAGTTGCAAGTGGGACTGTAGCAAGTTGAGAATGAGAGGTAGTCGTGGTGGTCGTAGTTGTGACATCGTGTCTAATGTCGATCTCCATCGAATCAGAAGTGTCCTTCTCTTTCCCCTTCTCGGATGAATTAGGTTTCTCGAGTTGATTTCGGAGGCTTTGCTTCATCGCCTCAACCGTCTTGTTAGCAGCCGCCGCAGTCACACTAGGTTGCGAGATACCAGCGAGGAAGCCAATGACAGACATGACAGGGTTGTCAGCCTGGCTGAAAGGGAGATGGCCGCCTTCGGGGCCTAACATGCCAATTCCAAGCGAATCAATAGGCTCCGCATCCAGATACTTGTCTTCAATCTCAAATTGCAAAAACTTGACCACACACTCTTCCTTAGTCCTAGTTCCGACGTACTCCGCGACCTCCGTCCAATCATCATCACTTCTCTCCAAAGCTTCGAGAAGGCGAAGGACCTCACCATCACTCCAGGGTGCTTCTCGATCAGGAATGCCTGTATATGTTGGGTTCTCAGTCTTGGTGTAATGCATTTGTTGTTGGTTTTGTGGCATTCGCCCTTCCGCAAAGCAGTTTGGGCACAGATTGTACTTGTTCTTGCCAGGTGTAGAATCGATTATTTTACCATTGTGATAGTGAACACGAGTGCAATCGATACCGCAGGAGAAGCAGTTGATCTTTGGGATGGAAGGTCTGACAAGATCTTCGATTGATTTAGGTGATGTTCCGTTTGTTGCAGGGCCGTCTCCATTGGCTTGCTTCTCGCTTGTTGTCGTAGCTTTCAGTTTGCCATCCCTCGCGGTGGGTTCGTAGATGTTCCGGCCGATTTCAAGGTTAAGATCAGTCTTCGGGGTTTTCCCCGCGGTAGCCTTTTCATCAGTATTTGCATTGGGCCTACCCTGCTTCACTACAGAATCCGTATGCGGTTGCCACGGTTGGAGACCTCGAGGAGTATCACAGATAACTTTGAAATGGCCTGTGAATGGTGGCCCTACGTTTGATGGTCTATGGTCCGCATCAACCTAATTTCCGTAAGTTTGGCCCAAAACACCAGCGTGTAAGTAAGGATTATATATATTAATTACCTGGTAGTTTATGAGACCCCATTGTTCTAGGAAAGAATGTACCCGCATTATCGCGCAGACATCGCCTGCAAGATTTCGTCGACAGGCAGTGACAGTGAGATACTCGATTGGGTTGAGTCGATACGTATTAATCATAAAATCCCGGTAGTCTTTGTAAACAGCCGGTGTCTTGCTGCGGTTTCGGTTGTTGAAGAATTCTGGTAGTGCTTTTCGCTCAGCGTCATTAATCTTATTCATATCAAACCAAGTGCTGTAACTGGGAAGAATGATAGAGTGCGATTGAGAGATGAGGTGCTCCCGTGCGGATGACTCGATAGACGCCTTTGTCTTCTCCGCCTGCTCTTCTGTTGCTACAACGGCGCCGTCTTCACCTTGCGCGGCAAGCTCTTGGCTTTGCTTTACCTCGCCCTGAGTATCTGCCATCTCTTCATCTTTGACCTCGTCACCTTCCCGTCGAGGGGCGTGGGGAGCGTCGAGGGGGTTGTCAGAAACAACAGCTGGTGTTGTGGTAGAGGTATCATTCTTATTTATAGGCGCAGAAGACGTATCAGCACCGCTTTCGGCCATGGGAACATCGACAGCTAGGTTAAGTCAGTGGTGTCGATTGCATGTAACAATAAGACATACATTCAGGGACTTGTCCAACAGAGCTGCCCTCCTCGCCCGACCCGGTTTCTGCTGGCAACGGCGGCTGAGCAAGAATCGAGTTGCTTCGCGGTGTAGCACCAGCGGCGTCCGAGCCAAAGTTCAAAGATTCGTCGTCCATATCCGACAAAGTCGTGGTCCCAAGCAATTCAAGTTGTCGCAAACTGCTGTTCGTCCCTTAGATGGCTCTTCCCCCTTTGCGCAAGAGGTGCTTAGATGGCCGAAATTAGTCGGGGATATTTCATGCGCGTAGGTGGGTGAAAAAGCCTTAGTATGACCGGTTGTAAGCCAACGCGCGGGACGTTGACGATGGTCTTGACGTTGAGGCGCGTATTTAGATCAATTTGACGATTGAGTTCTGAGAGTCGCGAAGAGCTTCAGCTGTCGCGATCAGAAATCCTCTAAATTATAGCTGCCTTGGTGCCTCATATTACACGTGACGTGTCCACCTCAGAGGTGGGGTGATATATCATTTGCCGCTCTACCTCGGGCTCGGCCTTCATCATATAAAGGTCCCCACGGCGGATGGTGGTTGATTGAAAGTATCTTCAACCTTTTCGCCCCGTCAAGATGATTCCACGAGCAGGCCATTCGGTACTGCGCCAGGCGCGTACTCAATTGAAGCGGAGAACTGGTCCTACGCCTGTTGCCTCTCTCTCCGCACTTGCACGGCTGTTATCGTCGCTTGCGATTCTAGAGCAAAAGGATGGCAAACTCAACCATGGGTCACTCGGTGCAGTAACTGCCGCGCAGAAGCTGGGAGGATCGATCATTGGCTTTGTTGCTGGAGGAAACATCAAAGCTGTGGCAGAGGAAGCCGCGAAAGTCAGTGGAATCGAGAAGATCATTGCCGTGGATAATGCTGCATATGACAAGGTATGAAGTCTTGGTATCTTGCAAGCCTTGTAGTCATTGACAGTCATATAGGGACTCCCAGAAAATTACGCTCCGTTACTCGTAGAAAACATCAAGAAGGGCGGCTATACACATATCATTGCGGGCCACACTGCGTTTGGCAAGAGCTTAATGCCCCGTGTTGCGGCACTATTAGACGTCCAGCAAATATCCGACATCACAGCAATCGAAGATGAAAAGACTTTCGTACGACCCGTCTATGCCGGTAATGCCATTGCCACTGTCGAATCATCGGACGATATCAAGATCATCACAATTAGAGGTACCGCGTTTGCTGCCGCTGAGGCCGAGGGTGGATCGGCATCTATTGAGGATGGAGTAGACCCCAAGGCAGAATCCCCAACGGAATGGGTTTCGGAAAACCTTGCCAAATCAGATAGACCTGATTTGGCGACGGCTGGGAAGGTTGTCTCCGGTGGCCGTGGATTAAAATCCAAGGAGGATTTCGACAGGATTATGTTGCCACTGGCTGATGCACTGGGAGCAGCAGTCGGAGCTTCAAGAGCGGCTGTTGACAGTGGATACGCTGATAACAGCTTGCAAGTTGGACAAACCGGAAAGGTTGTGGCACCTCAATTGTACCTTTGTGCAGGTATCTCAGGAGCTATTCAGCATTTGGCAGGCATGAAGGACAGCAAGGTCATTGCTGCTATAAACAAAGACGCCGATGCACCAATCTTCCAGGTCGCTGATATTGGACTTGTGGGAGATCTTTTCGATAAGGTGCCGGAGCTTACTGAGAAGCTCAAGCAATAATGTACAATACATCTTATGATTTTAATCTCTTGAGCCCGTCTAGTCCAGAACTGCGAGCATGTCATCTATTTTTGTGAATTTCTCCCTTACCTTGCCCTTTTGTTTACCTTTCTCCTTCTCTGCAGCATCAATTTTCTTCCAATCTTCCCAGCTAACTCTCCTGCAACCTCTTTTCTCGGCTATAGCTTTCACGCCTTCCCATCCTAGTCCAGAGACGTTCCACTCATCCAGGTCACCAAGAAAGGGCCAGTCAGTCAAGTGCCAATCCTTAGCAATAGCATTTGCTGTCGAAAATGCATCTGTCATAGTACTGGCAATAACACCAGTAGGGCCTCTTTTCACCCACCCAGCACAGTACATGCCAGGCAGGGCAGATATGAATCTCTCGTCTGTATCTGGGATGATACGTCCTTCGCCATCATTCGGAATAAGTCCTTGTCGGTTATCAAATGGTATTCCTAGCTTCTTGAAACCCGGAAGAGCTTCAGACTTATAGCCTATTGAGCGAAAAGCTAAAGATGCGGGAATGTCGACGATTTCTCCCGTCTCCACTGCTTTAGCATCTTGCTCAAATGGTCCTGGGTAAAGGGTTGTCTTCTCAAAAGATAAGCTGCCTATTTGACCGGGTGACTGTGGATTTGAATTGAACGAATTAGGGGATAGGCAAAAATCTAGAGACCAGGATTTGGGAGCTCCTGAAACTAATGTACTGCCGCCTTTCCTCAGGAGCTCCATAATTCGCCGACGTGGTCTTGGTATATGGGAGATATCCTCTGGAATTAAAAAAGGGTCCACTGGATGAAACGCAACATTGCGAAGATTTATTAGCTCTCGAATTTCCTTGATTGTAAAGGCAGCCTGAAGAAACAGTCAGCATTTGGGAGTAATATAATATATACTCCAAGCGACAAACCTGTCTAGGACCCCTTCGTCCCACAACTCTGACTCTCTTAACTCTACTCTTGCTCAATACCTCTAAAGCATGCTCCGTAATATCCGTCTTCCGTAGAACATCCACATCTTCCGAAAGAATCCGTGCAACGTCCAGTGCCACATTTCCCTGACCAACAATGACAGCCTCTTCTCCTTGTGTAAGGTCCGGTGCTAGCTCAGAGTATTCCGGGAGACCATTATACCACCCAACAAAAGCTCGAGCAGAATATATGCCTTTCAAAGTATCTTCCCCAGGAATACCTAACGTCCGGTCTTTGGATGCTCCGTAAGCAAAACAAATGGCATCGTAATGTGGCAAAAGAGTTTCTAATGGTAATTCTCCAGGTCGATCCCCAATCGAGATGTTGCCGACAAAGTTGAATCGTGGGGATTCTGCAACTTCCTGAAACTTCTCCTGGCAATTCTACCAAAATTTTTAGCTTCAAGTTCTATGATTGTTCAGGACGAAGGCTCTACCTTGACTTCAGGATGATCCGGTGCAACGCCAAACCGCACCAATCCAAATGGCACTGGTAGATGCTCATACATATCAACAACAGCATTCTCGATATTGGACATTATCCTATACGAAGTATAGAACCCAGACGGGCCTGACCCGATGACGGCCATCCGGAACGGTCTTCCATTACGGGCGATAGGGTGGACAGTATATCCTCGTCGCTGTGCCGGAGAGAGTGTTGCGCGAGGGACCAGGTTGGCTCTTCTTATCAAAGACCTAGCACATCGTGTGCAAACCCATGGTCTGGAAACATTCATGATTTTGTACTTCCAACGTCATTTGAAGAATCTCAAGATACTAGAACGGTAGCGGTACTGTACCGTAAGCTTTATCAGCGATAAGCGCTGGTTGCCCTTGACAACGCTGTTTTGTTGTCTTCGATTACAGCTCCCTCCCCTGTCTTTATTTGAGGAACACCACAATCCACTGAGAATCGTTTGATAAACCCCAGCCAAGCTTGCTATTACGCTTTTCTATTACAATGGGTGTCGAGCCTCCTTTTCTCTACAATTCGGTCAAATCGGATGGACCAAGGAGTCCTTATAGAGATTTCGACCCTAAAGCTGTCTCGCGCGCAAGCTATCAGTCAAAACCACCGCGACCAAAATCAAACGGGCCTTTAGTTTCTTTTAATAAACATCCAGAGTACGTCTTGCAGTATCTCCATTGAGTATGTGCTAATGATCTCATAGTTCCTATCTAATTGTTCCATATGGAAACACGAATGCAAAACCGATGAACCCCTCAGTCAAGAAATGGGTAAAATGGATGAGGATATTTCAATTGGTGTTGAGATGTTTCGAAATATTATGCGCAATTGGACTACTGGTCTTCTTGATCTTACTCAGAGGGATGGACTCAGCTGCGGGCTGGATTATGCGCATTGTGGTGGGTTATTTACAGATCCTTGAATGCCCCTCCTAGACCTTTATTGACATTCTCTAGCCTGGCGTTGCCATACTTCACACTGTGTATGGAGTATACCACTTGAGCCGAAAGCCCCACGGAAGGACACCAGGAACTTCAGCGTCATACATGCTGTTTGCTGCCTTTTTTGATGTATCTATTGTACCTTTCTATGCCTTCAGCGCTCTGGTAGCCAACACGAAACACGACACATGGAAAGTCATCTTGGAAAACCAAGACCTTACGCCAATCTTCTCGAAAATAGTCTTCTATCTAGCAACAGTTGGTGGAGGATTACATTTGATATCTCTGGCCGACTCACTCTATCTCGCCGTCACCTTCCGCAAAATCACCAAGTTACCACCCGACATGAACCCACTGGAAGACAATCTCACATCCCGCCACAAGCGCAACAAATCCTCCATGTCCTCCGTAGCCACAAACCTCACGGAAAAAGAGAAGCGCATGTCGGCATTCGAAAGCAAACGTTCCTCCGGTTTACCCTACGAAGACCTCTCTCGTCCACCCACCATGCCCTTCTTCCACACGAGAACTCAATCAACCAACTCGTTCAGCACCTACAGATCCA
>QGMJ01000213.1:0-42834 GCA_007821545.1 Lachnellula subtilissima
TCATCTATCAAAACTTTCGCATCCTCATCACCTTCAACCACATGGCCCTTCTCCCTCAGCACACTCTTAACCCCCTCAACCACACTCCCTCCACCAACACCACCTCCAAGCCCAGCCATCCTAACACTCTCCAGTCGTCTCGCCAGTTCCGCTTCAGCACTCAAAGCACCTTGGGCACCCATCTGCGCACGTTCCTGTTGTGCTCTTGCTTGTGCCTGTTTCATGGGAACTAATTCCCTTACGAATTTCTGCGCTTCTTCGCAGCCTTCCATGACAAACTTGATAGCGAGTGTCGCACGTTCTTTAAGGTACTCATTATATCCATCATAAACGCAGCAATTCAGCAATGGCATGATACCAGTGTGATCTAGTAGTTGCTTTTGTACAATTGGATTACCCGGTCCGGTGCGCCGGACATTAGTGGGTGCCAGGAGCGAGGTGAGGATTATCAGGATCTGGATCTTGATGCCTGCCCATGGAAATTTATGCGGTGTGTCGTGGAGTGGTGGTACGTTCGCTTGTGGTTTTTCATCAAGTCCTTTTCTCGCGACTCCTGCTTCGAGATTCTTGAGAAGAGTGATGAGTTCGTAGACACAATCCCACTCAATCAGCAAATGCCGCATCTCAGGGATTTCGGCAATGACGGATATGAAATCTAGATATTGCGATAGTCCGTCTTTCGCGCGTTCCATATCCCAGAGATCGACAGGGAATTCCGAAGGGTGGGTTTTGCCAGTCCGGATCTGTGCTTGGGCGTGGATGAGCGCGACGCAGTCGGGGACGACGCGGCAGCGGAAGTAGTTGTAGAGGAAATGGATCAGTTTTGCGTCACGGTTGTAATCTTTTAGGTCGTCGTAGATGGGACTGTCTTTACGGGCACGAAACATGTAGTTGATGAGGCGGAGGAGCACGGTTTGGGCAGGCGAGACGATGTCTTTGAGAATTCGAAGACAGTTCCAGGCGTAGGGGAGAAGGGCGTTGTGGTGAAAGGATTCGATGATTTGGGCTGTTATTTGGAATATGAATTGCTGATCCGTTTGCTCCCAGACTGCGATGAAGACTAGCATTTCTCGGAGGAGATTCTTGCCGCAGTCGAGAGCTAGGAACATTTTACACCGTGTCTTCTGGAGGTTCTCTCCGGCTGGAGTCAGGCCAGAGCCCATGGAATCCACGATGCAGGCCTTGACAGTCATATGTAGAGCTTCGATCTGTTTCGTGTCTAGGATATTCGGAATTTCCGTCAATAGTCCTCGTAATGGACCCTCAACATACGAATCATCCTCATCTTCCTCTTCCTCTTCGTCCTCTTCTTCGTCCCCGTGTTCCCCTTGAAGTGACCTGGCATCATTCTCATCATCTGCAAGAGCTCCCTCCGGCTGTTGTTCCTCGTATTGTTCATCATTATCGTAATTTCGGTCCTGATCTCCGCGACTGGGAATATACCGCTGCATAGCATTCTCCTTGCACTGATCCGCGCGTTCTCTTGCTCCCTCAACCGTCTCCATAGGCACAACCCATCCATCATAATTCGCATCCCGGACTCTCTTCCACCAAACATCAATTTGATGCGAAACTCTTGCATACAGCTTGTCTTGCTGGTACTTATCCTCCATTTCCGGCGACGTCCAAATCGGAGTCGTAGACTCTTCTACCGTCTCCCTTGATTCTTCTTCCTCTTCCGGGAGTGGACCAGGGGTATCACCCGTTGGAACATCAGCCTCATACGTTGCAAGAAGCCGAGTTGCCTCCTCGTTTCTTTTGTTATGCCTCCGCAACCAGTTCTTTACTTCCTGATGCACCTTTCGCACATCAAGTCCATCTGGTCCTATTTCCGGTAACTCATTATCCCAACCTTCATCAAACAGCATCTCAAACCAAAACGACATCTTGAAGCGGTCGTTGCCCATTGTCCAGTTATGCGTATGCTGTAGACATGTAACCAGGAGCTTCTTATCTGTTTATTGTTAGCTTTTCTCCTCCTAGAACCTTTGTGATGAAAAAGGGACGAACAAAGTTCTGTAATTTCCAACAGTCTCCCCCTATCCCCTCCCCCACACTCTCCCCATCATACCCCTTACTCGTAACATTGACACACAGCACAACCATCATGCGCACCTCCTCGTCAAAGCCCACCCTTGCACAAATCTCCTGAGCCGTCTCCTTAATCGCCAACATATTCCTACTAATCACCAACAGGTTATTCAGATACTGCAAATCCTCCTTCAACACCGCGTAGTTGTTAAGGATGAGTGTCGCGGATTCCGGGACGTCGTAGGATTCGCGCAGAGAGAGTCTAGAGAGTTTAGGCAGCGCGAGAATGAATATTTGGCGGAGCCTCTGCCAGATGTCTATATTTTTCGCCAGGCGTTCTCTTTTCCCCCGTGGCACACAATCAGCTTCTTTTCCTCTCTTGGAGATGGGACAAAAAGGGACAGGAACAGGAACAAACCTAACATCCGCAGCATTCAAACTCTTATCCAACGTCCCCGCCACCATCTTCCTCACCTCTGGACTACTCTTCGGACCAAACTTCAGCCCCTCAAAATGGCCCTTCACAGCTACCAGCGCGCCGTTAAAACTCTTCTCCTCTATGCTCTGCACATTCCTCCTCTTGAATTTACCATTACCGCCATAACCGTTCCCAAGAGCCCCATTCTTAGCATTGATGTCGAAGGTCTCCACCATGATGGACTCGCGGTTCGTGCGGTGTGTCTGTGTGGTCTCGTCCCACCAGGTTGCGAGAGGCGTCTTGCATTTGGCGCAGATTGTTTGTGGAGTACGGTTCGTGGGAAGGGGGTGGGAGCATTCGGCGCAGAGCATCGTTGTTGAAGAAAAGGAGGGGAGGGAGTGAGGGGCACGTTTGGGGAAATTTTTTGGGATGTTGTCGGATGTCGGTTAAAGTTGCCTCAGTATACTACCTAGGTACGTATACTAATCATACAAGTATAGTACCTATGAACGTATAAACAACATTCATGTGGTCGGAGCAAATTTAGAAGTTTGGTGATGTAAGTAGTTAGCTCTCTACAAAAGGTTTCTTTGCTCTTCCCTTCAATAGATGACCAGCAGTGCGAATCGGTCACGTGTAAGAGACACACTGGAGTTTTGATTTTGTATTTTATTATGTTATGTTATACAGCTGTAACAGCTATCCATCTCAAGGGGCAATATACCATAGACCCCATACCATATCCCCTATTTATTGTAGCAGCCATAGATTGCCAGTTGAAATATCAATACAAATATTTAAGCTCATTGGCAAACGGTCGAACCTTCCTCGCTATTCTTCCCACCCTTCTTTTTGTGGCGCGTCCGTCTCCGTTTCTTCTTCACTTCTTCACCTTTCGTTTCAGATACTGTTGCTTCATCATGGTCATCAGGTCCGTCCAGTTGGCCACCTAATTGGGACCGGGCTGAAGATGGAGGTGTGTTTGCTTTGCCCTTATTGCTCTGTCGATCTTCTTTGTCACTCGAGCTGCTAGTCGTCTCTAGCACAACTTTGCATACTCCTCCTGCTTCAATGATATTCTCCGTAATGCTGCCACTTCGTGTTGTGGCCTTCTTTCGTTTGCTGACGCCCCGTCCAGATTTGAGTGATCCTACTGTATCACTACTCTCGCTATGGGCTGTACCATTTCGGGAAAACGATATCCTTTGTGAGGATGTCCAGGAGTATTCAGTGGGTGATAGTTTGGCATCCGCTGCACCGTCTTGGTGTGTCGCTTCATACCTTGCTAGATTGCTTGGGTTTGGTGTAGTCATGGGGTCAAACGATCCGTAGCCCTGTTGTAATGCTTGCACACCATCACTAGCCTCCTTTCCAGCGGATTTGAGAAGACCCTCGCCCTCTCCACCAAAGGGTGCAGGTTCATCACGGTAAGGCTCTTCGACGATATTCTCATGTGGAGCGGTTGAATCGGTTCTGGATTCAGATCGCGAGGGCTGGGTGGCAGATTTTATTTTGACGGTATTATAGCGAGTTGTCTTCGGGCGACTTGCAAGATTTGATGGCCCGAGGTGTTTGAGATGCTCTCGCATATCGTTGAAGTTGCCTCTTACAGGAATATTTCTTCCGTCTGCACCACTAGATCCTCTTCTCAGGAAGGTGGTCTTTGGACTGGAGCCAAAATGAGCGGGACTATTGCTCCGACTTTGTCCGTTAGAGATGACTTTGGTGATTTCAGGCCTTTGACCTTCTGTGAGATCAATGAGATGATCTTCGGGTGCTTGCAGAGAGGATACGTCTGTGCTGCCCACAATGTGTGTCTTTTGCATGCGTGCTTTCGGAGCTGGTGTCACTCGCCTGATGGCTTTATGGACATCAATGAAGACATCAGACTCGTCAATAATTTCTCTTCTCATGGTTAGTAACTATCGGGAATGGAAGAGGATGCACCACGTACTCGCCGATTAACTCCTCAATGACGTCCTCCAATGTCACCACTCCAATCGCACCATAGTTCTCGCCGGGGTTCTCTGAAACTAGGACCATATGTGATTTGCCTTCTTGGAAGAAATTGACAATATCAAGACAACTAGTTTCGGGGCGGGTTTCTGGCAGAGTAGCCAAAGCAAAAGCACTGACTTTTTTGCAGTCTTCTGGGTCATACGTAATCAAGATCTTGACAAGAAGCATCCCAACAAAGTTCCCCTCGTTGCCTGGTTCGTAGATGGGTATTCGAGAATAGCCAGCACTCAGAATGATATTCATAGTGTGCTCATCCAGGATCGTGTCTGCAGACATTGTGAAAACATCCTCCATTGGCGTCATAATATCGCCCACGGCCTTCTCCTTGAGATCCAGAACTGCGCTGATGATTGTGACTTCGTCTTGGTTGAGTCGGTCGGTAGGACTGGATCCCAACGTCTTATGTAGGGTGACCAGGGTCTTCAAGCCAGATTTCTTATAAGTTGTTCCATGATCCTCGCCCAGGGCCCAGTCGAGAAGTTGTGCAGTGGGCCAAGCGATTGGTGCGAGGAGCCACATGAGGGTGACGACGAACGGTTGCATGAACGCTCCAATTGCTAGGCCATATCGAACGCAGACTGCTTGGGGGATGACTTCTCCAAAGATAACTATACATAGTCAGTAGGAGGTCCCATTCAGATATGATGTCCCTACCAATCAACGCCGTGCTGCCAACAACGGCAGGCCATCCTCCTCCTAATGATCGATCGAGCACGATGGGCAGTGATTCGTTAACCATAACGTTTGCCAGGAGCAAGGTAACCAGAACCCAATGTTTTCCCCTCTTCAGCAGTGTGAGAACCTTGTGTGCATGCTTTTGTTCCTTTCCTTCGCCCGAGGTTGCAATGACTTGTAGATAGATGCTGTCTTGTCCCATAAACCTGTAGAACCATCAATTAGCAGGAGTGGTACCGAGCTTGGTGGAGTTACACTCACGCAATGGTCAATCCAGCGAACGCGCCTCCTAACAACACCAACACAGCAGCGACGCCCAAATACAACCACAAGCTTGGATCTTCCGCATCTTTCGGCAGATCTCCCTTCTCCTCGTTGATACCTAGGAATTGGGTCACTGGCGCGGCAGACGCGTACGAGACCTGGGAGAGCCCCAGGACCAGAAGCTTGGCCAGACCGAGGATCGCAGGTCGAGCGAGGTAGCCATTGCTACCTGCAATTGGGGGTTTCGATTTCATTGCCAGTCCCAAGTCAGGTCTACCCACCACTGCAGGTACCGCGGTCGTGGTCAATTGGCCCTGGGTATTCTCTCGGTCCTGCGCCTTTGGTGCAGTACTGTACCAAACTTTGGCGGCTGGGAAAGGATGGACCCAGCTATCCGAACGTGCTGGCGCCAATCAAACAAAGGAGTGAAGGTACCTACGGAGGTATATAGTAGCCGTAGGCGGGGATGAAGCTTTATTTAAATATGCGTGATGATGACCAGGGTACCTGCAGATGCAAGACAGGTGTGGTGTGGGCGTGGGCGTGGGTATGGGCTGTTCACCAAATGATCGGTGCTGGGGTGTGAAAAGAAAAGCGGCACTGAATCTGTTTATTGCAAACCCAGCCAGTTGAAGATTCAAAGTCGGGGAATGAGTGCCGCTTTTCATGTCGCGCCCCGCCCCTTCCCTCCACTAGCAACGGCGCCAAGGAAATGATGCTTGCCTTGCGATATAAGTTTAGCAGCGTTTCGAAGTTCAGTTCAGTCTAGTCCTGTTTACTTGGTACAATTTCACTCTTTCAATCAAGGTATACAGATATACCACAACGCGGATCCAAGGTATCTCTATATATAAACTTTGCTTGATGAAAGTGCACTTGGCTGTGCTTCTTTTCTTCTTCTGCTATGTTTTCTGTTCGAAGTATTGCGTATTATGTGGGAACACCTCATTGAGGAGGGGATGTGATCAAGTCAGCCGTTGCCGTAGTCTTATGATGGCTTTGCCTTTGTCATACTCTATGTTTTCGTTGGCTTTAAAGGAACAGTTTCCCATGAGACAGCTCGCCATGAAAATATGCAAAGCGTATAAACTGCAAAACTACAAAACAAATGACTCGTTTTCATGCAAGGAGAAGTAGTTTGGTGTTGCAGTTTGGGAACCGATCATGTCTGAACCGATGCGCCATCACGTTGTTCGCGATGGCATTCATAGAAAATGGTTCTTGATGTAATTGCAAAATGCTCTGCTATATTTCGTGTTTCGGGCGCGCTTATGATCCGGCAAGAACAAGAAGAGGAAGCCAATCACGAAGTTCGGCAGCTACTTTATATGCAGTAGAGCCCTTCGTGGCTTCCATACGGCTTTGCTGCCATCCAACTCGTCACATCGCACAGGAAAATCCATCTGTTGCCTGCGACCTTATTTATGTATCTCGCAGACACCTGACAGTAGCATTATTTCAGACGGCACTACAACCGTGAATCAACCCGACGAGAATGACTCTCCTTCCCGCTTTTCTCCGAATCCGAGGCAGTGGTCCAACTAGGAGACGAAAAGGTCCTAACAGATAATAGAATCAGGGGATTTATCCACTGTACTTGAGCTATTAATCTAAATATGTATTTATAGGCCATTCAATTGCTGTTCCGGCATACTAATCAAGTCAGCTAGATTGGGTTGTTTTAAATCGACCGGCCTGAACTCTAGACGGTATTGCTACGAGCTTGTTCCCATCTCGCGATTAATTTGGCTCCTAAGCCTCGATCCAGGCTCAAACAACAAGTTGACGTGCCGTCTATCTTTTGCCTCGTTTAGCGAGCCCCTATTATACAAGACTTTTTTATATGTTTCGAGTGATGCCTCGGCGAAATAGAGTCCTTGTCTGTTGCTCTGCACCGATTATGAGATGCAACAATTGCTAGGGTCATTGATGCCATACATATTAACTAGTATAATATTCCGGAGCCAAACCAGCATGCTTCTATAATGGAACAGGCTATAGAATCGCAAGCCGTATTACTGCATGGCTTAGCTTGGAGATGATAGAAGGAATGCAAAACTGGCATTCGACTTTAGCTACCGCTTGTAGAATATATGGCCCTATGAATACAACGAAGGTATTATAGATGCACCGGCGTCACTTTATGAATAGCCAGTTTCGCACTAGACGAAGGTCTCCTCCCTGCTATTTACGCCGTACAGTACATGTTCGAGAAATTGCTGTAGCGAGACTGGACTAATCGTCTACGTCGCCCGACGCCTGATCCAGCGGCTTGCTCGTCAATTAAGCTGCTAGACTTTGCTGCTTCGAAATATGAAAATGGATGCAAGCGGCCGCTATTCAGGCATGAAACCGACGAGTCTAGGGCTTCATCGGCTGCGTTTGCTGCTGCAGAGGTCCCCAGCATGGAGCTGATAGCGAAATTTGTAAAGCTTTAGGATTTTGCTGGCAGACGCTAGCGGCTGAAGGGCTGTTGAAGGAAGTGAATGTAGCTACGAGGATTTTAGACATGGTCGTTTTACTGTATAACTTTATGCCTGTACTCCATAAGCGATTCTGAACTAAGTACTCACTTCAATACTACGTAAGGCAGTCTACAAGTTGCAGTAGACTTTCCTATTAAATTTATATATAAGGATTATCTGCATATTCTAGCTACTAGTGCTGGTAGTAAGTCTCAGTCTTATAAGTGCTACAATCATAAAGCTATAGACTTAGTCGGCCGGAGCTTAATTAGCGTAGCTATTCTTTATAGATATATAATCCCCTATAGCTTTGTCAACAAACTCTTAGCAAATTATAGACTATTCAGTAATATTGAATTTAGGTATAAACATATATTTGGACCCTTAATAACCTGGATCGCCACTATCTTGCACAGTACCCTCCGTCCACATTCACCATTACTCCTGTCATCCAGCTCGCACCGTCGCCACAGAGAAATAGTACCGCCTTCGCAACATCCTCTGGCAGGCCCAAATGTGGCCATGGCGATGCATTATGCAGCTCCTCGTGTAGGGCTGGGTCTTCCAGCGCAGAGCGAACCATTGCGGTCTTCAAAAAGCCGGGACACACACCATTGATATGGATCTTATCGGGAGCGTAGTCAAGCGCTACCTGCCGGGTCAGGTTTGTCACGGCACCTTTGCTCGCACAATAAGACGCTTCTGAGCATCAGTTACTGTTATCATGAAACGGACAGGGGGAACGGTAGAGAGAAAAACGGCTAGCATACGTTCCATAGATAAACCTACTACGCCGCCAATTGAGGATATATTTACAATCCAGCCACGGTCTCCGGAGGACCGTGGTTCTTGCTTCATCATCTGTGCAATGGCATATTTCATGCCGAGAAAGGTGCCTCGCGTGTTGATGGCCTAAGGTGGATTTAGACTTTTATAATCATGATCATTTCAACTGGAATGCCCTACCATAGTCTTATCAAATGCTTCTACCGACTCTTCTGCAATCCTGTTCTGCCCGCAAAAGATTCCTGCGTTGTTGACCAAGCTTCATAAAATTAGCCACCGTTTCCATCAACTTTGTCAAGTCAAAATGCGTTTCTGCCCAGTCTGGTCTCACATACATATCCAGTCTGCCAAATTCTGAAATGGCAGATGCAACCAGGGATTCCATGTCTTCCGGCGAGCCGACATCTGTTTTTCTGAAGATTGCTGTGCCCGTCTTTGCGATTACCTCGTGCGTAGGCGCTGTCACGACCTCGTATCCGCCAAGACGCAACTCAGGCGTTAAATCGCTGCATATCACCGAGGCGCCTTCGCTTGCCAGCGCAATTGCGATAGCGCGACCAACTCCTGAAGAGGAGCCTGTTACAATAGCAACTCGGCCTTCCAGACTGAAGATGGTGATGGGTTAGCATTAGGATCAGGAACGCTTTGAACTGGGTTTGAGATTGGTGTCATTTCTTACTTTAGGATGTGCGACATGTTAGGCGAGGAAAAATCGCATGTATGAATTTGCAAAGTTCACATGGTGTCCAGTCGGAGACACGAATATATTAGTTCTGTCGTAGAGAATTCAAAATATGCAGACTATTGCTAAAGTCTAACCATCTGAAACAAACGTCAGTATTGCGCTGTTAGTTTCCTAAATTCTCCACAAGAATTTCATCAGTCGGCATTGAGCTAAGCTTTGCCCTGTCGTATTCGTCGCCTCTTGATTGCAGGGTATGGATCATAATCGAAGCATCACGCCTAGTGATTGGACATGCCTAAAACCTTGCACGCCACGGTAGCGTTATCGCGGTGCTCGTTGTCGACTGCTATATCCGTCTTATCAACGTCGAACACTGTCATCTACCCTCTCTTTTTACTCCTCCCTTTTCAGAAGAGTAACTCCCCGAGAACATCAGGAGGCCTGCTTCTGTAATTATTAAAACAGTCATATTTGAAGAAAGCTATATAATAATAAGATAGGATATAATATAATTAAATTAATAACAGAAGAAGCTTGACTCTTTTTAGTCTTACTATATATGCTCTATAGAAGCTATAATGTCTATACTAGCTGAGCTTCGGCAAAAGTAGAAATTCTCTATACTATTTAAACTTTTATCTACACTGGCTGAGCGTACAGCTATTCGAACTACAGAGTCCAAATATGATGACCTGCTTAGTCACGTTAAATACATCTTCAAAAATCTAATCTGTCTTTCAACATTAACATCGAACGCAGGCCCGCTGTATGGGTCAAAGTGCCCCGTTTTAGCCATGAAAAATAGTTCTTTCGGCTCCCCAGCTTCACCAAACGCGGCAAGCTGAGTCGGCACATGCACTGCGGTATCCTCCTCTGCAACAACCATCAAGAACGGCGTGGGAGAGATTAGATGGATGTATGCTCGAGGCTCATTCTTCAACAGCTTGAATAGGCTCTGTAGTGTGATTTTATTCTCCCATTTGACGCCATTGGGAAGGGTAGAGTGTACAAAGAATTTGTACGCATCTGCCTCTGGAAGGATGCTCGTCGAGGCCCGAGACTCTGCCTCGTCTAGACTGCTTGCCACGACCGAAACTATCTCTCCAGCTCTGCCAGCTGCAATTCCAGCACGGTCAGCAAGTATAGCTGGCATGATTGGCATCAGTGTAGGTGCGTTGCTATTGCCCGACACAAAAGGGACCTGTGCGATGACAGCTTTGGCACGTCTGTCAACGGCAGCCGCTTGAATGACATTCCCACCACTATAACTGGAGCCCCAGATTGCAATTCGCTCAGGATCGACCTCAGTCAGGGTTGTAGCGAAAGTGATAGCGTCATGATAGTCTTCGATCTGGTGAAACGCATCGACTTCGTATCTGGGTAGCCCGTCGCTGGCGCCGAAATTGCGGCAATCATAGACAATGGAGGCGAAGCCGGCAGCCTGAAACCGAGCGGTGAAGGCGTCTAGGAATAGTTCTTTGATCCCGGTGAGCTGTGGGATAGAGCAAATGTTAGTAGACCACAACGACGTTTATGACTTGGAACCGGAAAGTGAGAGATATATAGTGAATAGACGAGCATGATAATGGTAAAGGTGAAACGGTATACGCACGCCATGAGATAGTATCACAGTGGGGGCTTTGTTTCCTGCTGGATAAAACCAGCCTCTCAACTCCAAGCCATCGGTCGTCTTGAAACTGATGTCACGGCGTGGAGGAGACATTAGTGGGGGATGAGTTGTAGAAATCTACGAAGTATAGAGGTAGGAGGAGAGCGCCGTATAAAGATGGATTCTAGAGTTGGGTTAGCAAAGTAGCTATAAGCACACACATAAAGTAATAGCACGATCTCAGAAGGGGTATTCTATAGCGCAAACTTGTTGCAATCGAGTAAGCGCAGATTAAAATATGCTAGAAACGAGTATGGATATGACATTTAACTTGCGTAGTACATTTCAAAAAAGGCACTGATTGAAAGTATGGAGATGAAGGATTACATAACAAGGTCAAGATGAGATAGGGCAGATTTTCCGGCAAGGTGGTGATAGGCCCGTCGGCGTTATCAGTCTCGTGCTATATGCGGATGGCGGAAGCGATGCGATGCATTGCTTCGTAGATGCCACCACCGACGACCGGTTGTGGCAATCGACAGCGCCTTGAAGTTGGAGAAGTCTTTAGGTTCATATTAGGGGATTGATGTTTACGTAAATATTATTAAATTCCACATCCGCCCAATTGATCAGAGTAAGATTACATGAATCGCGCCAATAGCTATAAGCTATGGCGGCTATATCTGATACCCATGCTGATCGCTGTTAGTTACCTATACTGTCCCATGTGGCGCATTACTTCTCCAAGTTCCAGAAAATAAATACTTTTGGACAGCCAAAGTCACACGAGTCTCAATTGTTGAACGATCATTAGCTGCTAATAATCCCTTCGACCTTTCTAATTTTACACTTTCTGCGAAGACCTACGAAACCCTTCTATTCACACTGGATACTTTTGATTTACAACAACTTAACGACAAACTCCAAATGACGCCAATTACCATTGACGCCGTCAATCATGCGGGTGCAAGCATTGCGCCCGTGGACAGCACTCGCATCGCCCCTGCTGAAGTCCAACGTAAACAAGTTGTACTGACGAAAGCGTCCCAGCACCTGCTTGATATCGAGGCGCAGTACACCGTGGGAGGTTTCACACCTCTACCCGCCTTCATGGACAGAGGCAAAGGTGCAAAGCTATGGGTCCGTGAACCATCTCTTCAGAGCTCCCCGCTATTGGGAAAAGGACTAAAGTGATGTATAGGACGTGGACGGCAAAGAATATCTCGATTTCATTTGCATGTTCAGCGCTTGCAACCAAGGACACTGTCATCCGAAGATTATTGAGGCCATGGTAAAGCAGATCAATAAGGGTACGTTGGGCCCAATGCAACATATTCCTAGACAATGGCTGAGTTATAAACTTAGCATACCTCATCAACACCTCAACGCACAATTCGCGCTGGCCGGTCTTTGCCGAGATGATGTGCAAGAGATTCAAATATGATAATATTTCTGCTATGGTCACTGGCGCCGAGGGAGCTGATCTAGCCTGCAAGATTGCCAGGCGCTACGCGCATGATGTGAAGGGTATCCCTTCGGAAAAGGTACTGATTCTGGCTGTTTCAGACAGCTACCACGGACTGTCTTCAGGAGTCTGGAACTTGCAAGACCCTAGCCCCGCGAGAACAGGTACGTCAATCAAGAGCGGCACAAGTTGGAATTAAAGCACTGACATAAACCCGATAGCTTATGGTCTTGACAGCGCGCAACACACCAATGTAAACCCCTCCACTAAGCAGCTACTGCGATATGGGCACATAGAAGACATGGAGGCTTGTCTTCAAGAGCACCATGCATGTGTGGGGGCAGTGATCTTGGAATGCATCCGCAACACGGGAAAGTGTGTAACCATATATATCCTTACCCTTACTTCTCTTTGACATAGGTTACTAACGTATTTCATCTCTAGCACATACGAAGAAGAAGTTTCATTTTCCCGGGGTGTCTATGACCTTTGTAAGAAATACAATATCCCTTTCATCGCCGATGAAGTCCGCATGGGCTCTTGCAAAACGGGAAAGTTCTTCTCTTTCAATCACCTAGGCCCCGATGTCCGCCCTGATCTGCTCGTTGTCGGCAAATCCATGACCGGTGGTGCTTATCCCGCATCATTCGTCCTGGGTGACGAGGCTATGATGTCCGTCGTTGGGCCATATGAGAGCGGATCGACGTTCGCACATACACCTATGGCAATCGCAGCTGCTGAAGCGGCAATAGAGGTCTTGGATGGGGAGAACATGGCGGAACGAGCGAAGCATCTCGGAGAAAAGTTTTCGGAATTGACACAAGATTTGTGGGATCATCCTTTTGTAGCTGATATCCAGGTTCGTGGGGCGGATTTCAGCATCCCGATTAGAGAGAATCAGTCTAGGAAGGTGACGGCAAGGAGGATCGGAGGCTTGTGCTTGAGTAAAGGACTGCTGCTGTATCCGTTAGAAGGCCGTTTGAGGATGGGCGTGAGCATGGTAATGACAGACGAGGAGTTGGAGCAGGGGGTTCAAATAATCAGGGAGGCGCTGAATGAAATCTTGGAATATCCGGGTGCGATTCCGGGAGAAGTATGGCATAAGGCTCATTAGACTGGATACATCCTATGATATAGATAATAAGTAGCTGGGTTGTAGAGGCTAGGGAAAGGTCTTATGTTGAATCATTTGGGCGCTTGAGTTTGAGCTCATTTAGTACAAAATTGCGGCTCTGATGACTATAGAAGGTTATTTTGGAAATCGTTGTTGGTTATCAAATTCAGTATCAATAGATGATTGTGAAATGAAAGTACACGGGACGTAACTCGCCGAGTCACAAATATCAGAATATGAAGAAGAGGCTTGTGTTCGAGTGGATCAGGGACTCGGTAGACTCGAGCTTAACTCGCCCAGCACTGACTGACTGCTTGTAACGACAACATAGTTGACGGAAGTTACTTGTGATAGGACCTTGACTTTTGCATTGGCCAGTCACTTAAGCATATAATAAAACCAAACCAATCTCCTCATGTTTCTTGGTTTACTATAATATAGTTGGAATAGCTAGAAAGGACAGTCACTCTTGACGTCGTAAGATCTTACTTAAAAGCCACTTGGTAAGTGACACTCAGTAAATAATACCACTAACTGGTTTCTAGCATATCTACATACACTCGTGACCAGTTCATCTCATACAAAGCACAAGCCCCCATTAGCATTGACTGTGCTCCCTGTGCTCCATCGACTTCCTCACTCGCTAGGAATGCCACAATCTGGGCAACGTCGTCCACAGTCCCGATCCTAGGCGCCGCTGGCGTTTCCTTCATTTTGATATCCCATTCTGCCAGTACATCGGCCCCAGTATCCCGTAACCACATATCCGTGCCGACAGGTCCGGGATTTACACAGTTCACTGTGGCGTTATGACTTTGCCCGAGTTCTGCGGCCCACACCTTCGTGACGCCCTCTAACGCCGCTTTCGATGCGCAGTACGCCGTCGCGTACGCGCCGCCCATACGCGCCATAACGGAAGATATGTTCACGATACGTGGCGCCTTTCCAAGGTACGGCATACATTCCATCACAAGAAACGTCGCCATCCGTACATTCGTATTAAGCACCTTGTCCCATAGCTCATAGGTCATATCTTTAAGCAGACAGTCATCGCCCGCGCCGGCATTGTTGACGATAATGTCGATGTGAGACCATTTCTCTACAGCGGCCTTCACAATGCGAGATGGAGCCTCCTTGTCATTGCCGGCGGCCTGCACAATCAATGCTTCGCACCCGAGGCCTTTGATTTGGGCGGCGACTTCCTCGGCTTGCTGCGAAGCACTCTGGTATGTGATGAGGACGTTTGCGCCACGGCTGGCGAGCTCCAGCGCAATACCTGCACCTATGCCGCGGGAGCCCCCTGTAACAATAGCCGACAGACCCTGCAAATTTTTAACCATCTTGGCGGATAACTTTTAGTGTTTGGAGAATGAGAATTCTTGTATGTTTGGCGTATTGCTGGGACTGAACGAGAATGGTAGAAGAGAATCAGAATAGGATAGAAGAAGCAGTCAGGAGGGTACAAGTTGACAGGGCGAGGCTGAAGAATTTGTACGCAATTGAGTTCTATTATTTTTGTTTAGTAGAGCATGGTTCATCTGGCTTCCTTTCGGGACAGAGATAAGCTTACGATGATGAGAGGCTAAGAGATGAGCTCGCTGCGGGCTTCCTTTATGGTTCCAAGATAATATAGAAAGTATATCCTCTTAACAATTTGATAGTCCATGCACGAAATTCCGGAAGGACTGACCCAATCTATCGGATTTACCATGCGTGCGACATTCGCGCTAGAGTCGTACTAGACAACAAGCTTCGCCGCCGCTGTTGACTACTGAATCGGGATCGCGGGGTGCTCACCCTTCATAATATGCATTCGTCTTAATTGTTATCTCAGCCCTTTCTGTTCTCGAATGAAATTGTGCCGCAGGGAGGATCTTGGTCCATATCTTCCCTTGTGCGGGTAATTGGCCATGAAATAAGGTTCGAACATAAACCATTGATCGCAACTACTAATTACACATTTTAGACAACCACATCTGTCTCACAAAAGACGCAGTTAAGAGCCGTCCTAGTACCGCCTCACGCTACAGTCTTCAAAATATTGCAGTCTCCTTGTATAATGTATTCGACTTTTAAAACACTCAATATATTAAAGCTCCTTCGCTGAAGTATTCGAGATGCATGCAACAGCTGATGACATGGCCTCAACCCGCAAGGTCACGATTGGCAGCTTCGATGCAACCTCTGCAACGGCCGATGAGCTCGTCAAGTCCATCATCGAGAATGGTGGCTGTTTCATCCGCAACCTAGTAGACCGTGAGGCTGTCGCCGCGATGCTCAAGCAAGTCCAGCCTTACCTTGATGCAGATGTACCATGGGAAGGGGAATTCTTTCCTAAGGAGACCCGCCGTG
Organism: Lachnellula subtilissima; assembly: GCA_007821545.1. Classification (NCBI taxonomy): domain Eukaryota; kingdom Fungi; phylum Ascomycota; class Leotiomycetes; order Helotiales; family Lachnaceae; genus Lachnellula; species Lachnellula subtilissima. The sequence continues at coordinate 15,884 of QGMJ01000213.1, forward strand.
AGCTCATGAACTTGGATAAATTGACTTGAAGTGCTAACAAACAAATAGGAGTGAATGGGCTGCCAGCGAAAGCACCCTTGTACACCGAGAAGTATTAGCTCATCCCCTTTACGTGGAAGTAAGTAAACGACTCCTTACAACAACATCAACCTCCTGGATTGGTGACAAGGAGGAAACTTATGAATCCCTCCCGCAACTGAACTCCACTTCTGTATTCGCAATTGGCCCAGGAGCTCGCGCCCAAGGCCTTCATCGCGATGACATATTGCATCACAACAACCTTCCAAAAATCACCGCCGAACAATACACGCCCGAGCGCGATACTGCTCTGGGGATTTTCATGGCTGCCTCCAAAATTACTACAGCGAACGGAGCAACCAGATTCATCCCCGGCTCACACTTGGACGACTCAACACATGGACCTGGCGACGAGAAAAATGTAGTTTTTGCCGAGATGGAACCAGGAGACGTATTTCTGATGCTTGCCAGCTGTTACCACGGTGGTAATACACTTCCTACCTCTTCGTATCAATGTTTACTAACCATAACTTCAAGGCTCTGCGAATACGACAACCGACCAAACACGCACGCTATTTGGCTCGTTTATGTGTCGTGGCTATCTCCGCCAGGTACGTCGCTTGCTTTCGTAATCTATATAGCTTGCTATACTAACAACCGTGTATAGGAGGAGAATCAGTTCCTGGCAAATCCTATCGAGGAAGTGCAGAAGATGCCGGAAAATATTCAGAGGATGATTGGATACTCGGTGTCGAAGCCTTATTGTGGATGGGTAGACCTCAAAGACCCGATCAGCTTTGTGAGAGATGTTGAAGTTAAATATGGTGATGCATAGAGACATAAGAACATATATTTCATAGCCGCCCAACACTATGGAATCCGCTAAGGATGATTCACTGAATTGGTGGAATCCCTCCCACTTTTCCAAATCGGCAGGAATTCAGTAAGATAAGGAAAAATAATATCATTTCTACTTTCTAATTTTGTCCATAATCTTCATAATCACTATGATCTCCCGGTCCGAAGTCGTATTTTGCAGCTTTATATTATATGACAGCGCGCTACATCGTTTATCTACTGGTGGATTTCTTAGGTCCTATTTGGTAGAAATAATTAGAGACCGGATTATGCTCGGATTATATTCGAATTATACTATAGGTTATTTCGTAGATTATTCTCATATAAATACTATAAAAATTCCTCAACCGGTGTTTGGAAGTGGGGTGCTGTGATTGACTGAATCGTGATTTTGACCCCCTTTTACCGATTTTGAAACCTTTTACATAAACGCCCCACCAAACACCGATGTAGAGTCTGGTTAGTGAGATAGATAAGCTTATCATAACCGTCAACTACGCCACTAGCTCTATACCTCCAACTCTTTGTGGGCCTATCCTTATCATCAGGATCCGTGCGGCCCTCGCTCCGTCGCGTTCTGTTTCGAAATCATAAATACATACTGCAAGCTGTTACATACCGTAGCTGTGACATGCCCTGTTGAGTTGACTACCTGGGTATATGAGATATAATCCTCGAATACCTCGCCCCGCATTTTATCGAGCCCGCAGGTCATGGGCTACTATGCCGGCGACCCGCAATCGCAAGTCGCGTTCATTTACGATACAACGACCACCACCTGTGAAGCTTAGGACCCCTGTGCAGCGAGCCAAGACCTACACAGGCTGCTGGACATGTCGAGCCCGCAGTACCAAATGTGATGAGGCCAGGCCGACCTGTCTACGATGCGCTCAGAGGGGGATCGTGTGTGAGGGCTACCATGTCAAACTGGTCTGGCAGGACGACCAAGAAGATGGGGCGAAGCCTGCTCAGCGTCGGACATTCTTTACAACCGAGTGTCCTCTTCTCAGCTCCCGTCAGATACGTTCTGCATTGGAGAAGGTGGAGGCATGTCCTTTCCCCCTCACTGTAGTGGCCGACCTGTTTTCTGTATTCCCAGCATCCGAACCCTCGGTTTCACGTATTGACTCCAGCACTCCTGAGACCAACTCCCCTCAGCTCTCTGCTTGTGAGTCGCCGGCCTCATGTGACCCATTGGATTGTCAATCAAGCGACATCTGCCAACAGCTGGATCAGAGCAATGACGAATTGCAAATCGACTGTGAAACACAATTTTCTGGCAAAGAGACTGAAGTTGCCCTGGCCATGGTTTCAATAAAGCAAAAAGTTCTCCCTAGGATCGTGGACTATGTCATGATAGCTTCATCAGAGGAACGGTCACTTCTTCACTATTGGGTCACCTTCTTGAGCGGCATGATGATACCGACGCAGCGTCTGGACAATCCCTTCCGTACTATTTTTATTCCTTTGGCTTTGGCCGCAGCTTGTTCAACGGAAGAGTGTTCTGGAAGTGCAGCGCTTTTACATGCCATCTATGCACTTTCAGCCTTCAATCGCGCTGGATTATCTCCTTCTCCTAAGCATCTAGTAGAGCTTGGTACAAAGCATCATAGAATTAGCCTTCGCCATCTCCGCAGGAGTCTGGCACAGGGCGAAATGCCCCCGTCCCAGCAAGAGGCTATCTTAGCCACGATAATCACAATGAACTCAATAGAGATCATCAAAGGCACCTCCACAACCTGGCGTACGCATATTGCGGGCGGCAAGACTTGGCTCCGGTCTTTGACTGGGAAACAGAGTCCTAGCTTTTCTCTTCTCCGTCAGATATTTTTCTGCGTAGACGCGCTTGGAAATCCCGAAGCTGATGGCCAGAACATTGGAACACCTCATGAAGAGCCGAGAAACCAGATGATCGCAAGCTCCATGGTCGACTGGAATACTGGATATTGCTTAGACCTGCTTTTCGGTGTCACAAAGCCTCTTTTGCAAGCAATTATTCGCATCAACGCCTTATCGAATGCCTCCCAAGCGACCGAAGATCAGAAAAATGACCTCGAACTCCATATTCGTCGCAACGATCCCGATGTTCTGGTGTCAGATATCAGTCCTGACTGTGACGAGATAACTCGACATCATACTTGTGCATTCTTCTGCGCCTGCCTCATATATTTTGAACGGCGCGTCCGGCGAACACCTTCACATCAGCTCCAGCGTCTCGTGCAACGGAGCCTTGATCACCTAGATGCAACTCGCGTTCTCGAGACCGAAAAGGGATTTGAAGTCTGCGGACTTTTTTGGCCCGAATTTATTACGTTTTGCGAGGCTGAGGAAGTAAATGACCTAAGGGCCCGTTCACTTCACCTGCTGGAAAAAAGGCAAGGCGCGCGGGATTGGTAACATAATTTCTGCCGAAAAGGTCGTTGTTGAGGTCTGGCAACGGAGGGACAATAGCACTGCAGAATGTGATGTCAGTTGGCATGATACAATGACGGATATGGGACTTGATATACTTCTAGCCTAAGTCATAGAGTAGACGATCATAACGGCTACTCGTTTCTGAAAGACTATAGTGATTAGTGAAGTTTGAAATTTTGTGGGTTGTTAGATTGCATGCTTGTAGTCGGGAATGTTCAATGATAACGTTCTCGGAAAAGACAAATTAGATAGCCATGAGGGTTAAATTCTCTAAAAAAGTGCTCGCCGATGAAACCTTCATAATGCGAGCGTACGTAATAGAATACGACAAATAGAGTAGTACTACTTGAAGAGCATTAAAGGTATTAGAATATTACAGTTAATACGTTTTTATAAACGTTTTATAACTTTACTATTATGTAGAATAAAGTAGAAGAGTATTGATTTAAAAGACTAATTAAGAGTATACTAGAACACTATTAAGCTGTTATTAATACTAAAGACTAGGTAAAGTGTAAGCTATTAGTATTACTCTACTTAGAATAGAGTGCTCATACTTGTAGGCTGTACCTCCGTATATAGGTCTCGCTGTGGCCTGCCCTATTAAGGCGTGCCGTTCTTGTCTCCCGTGGTCTGCCGGGGAATTGGCCGATGGCAGTCGCTTATCGTTCTTCGGGGCGGGCCCCGTGCTGTTGTCCGTAGGTGGCCAGCCCCTGGTCTTTTAATCGTCGGGTGGAGAGATGGAGATCGCGTCCGTGCTAGCCTCTTACTCCCTTACTAGTCAAACACGACTCAGTCTCTTATGATAAGGAACGGGGGGAATACAGTAGCTATTATGTTTCGTCGCTAGTGCGGACGGGGCACTAATAGTAATTGTATATGGTATCGAGCCGCCTCAACTCTATGTCTCTACCCCAATTAGATCTAGTTGTACTCGCTGTTCCCTTCCTTAATGGAAACTGTCCCAAACCGACGGGCCGGTTCTGCTCGCTGTGCCTTCTTTATAGTAATCGCAATCTATAATACTATACTATCTGTATGTCAGGACCACATCGGCTCAACGATTGTTGCTTCATGCGATACGATACTGTATATAAAGCAAAGTGGATATCTTGCTTAACTGTACGTCTCTCTTTATCATCAATACTCGCTCTAGAGTCAGCGATAGAAAAAGAGATATATATGTATATATATTGTGCTCTACATTGCCACATCTCTATCCACCGGCTTCCTCCACTACGTCTTTACCATGTCGACATCCCCGACAGGAGCTGCAGAAAAAAGGATGAAGGCTCCAACGGCATCGTCAGAAATCACAACCAACAACAATAGCAACAACTCCGATCGGATCAGCATCTCTGAGGGCGAGGCTCACGTAGACACCCCCCGGCCAGAGAAGCCTTTTCAGCTATGGAGTACCTTAGGGATAGCTTTCTCTATAACATCGACTCCGATCGCCATCGGCACCTACCTCTCCGTTAGTGTGGGAGTAGGGGGTAGTCCGGTATTCTTCTTTGGTTATATCCTCGCCGTCACTATGAACTTGTTGGTTTGCGCTTCTTTGGCGGAAATGGCCGCTGTATTTCCTCACTCCGCTGGTCAGTTTTGATATCTAATGATATGAGTGGTGATTTCATAAACACTGACACCGTCCCTTTCCAGGTCAGATCTTCTGGACGGCAGAACTGGCACCCGTCAAGCATGCCCGAGGCCTGAGCTATATCGTAGGCTGGCTCACCTGTGCTGGCTACTTCTTCTGGACGGCTGCGACCTTTCTTATCACGTCCCAGTTGATCTGGGCCTTGGTACAAATTTGCAACTCGACATTCATCACACAGCCTTGGCACTTTTACGTGGCATATCTGGCTGCCGGTGTTTTCAGCGTCCTCATCAATGTACCCTTATTTCGGTGGTATCCATACCTACTTAAAGGCCTCGTGGTCTATATTAACGTCGGCGCCTTATTCATCATTATTGTCCTTCTGGTTCGAGCCCACCCCAAACAGAGCGCGGAATACGTCTTCGTCGACATCGTTAATCTCACGGGTTGGTCTTCGAATGGCGTCGTATTCTTCTTAGGCTTACTCCCGGGTCTTACCGCCGTGAATGGATTTGACTGCGCCGCACATATGGCCGAGGAGATGCCCGCTCCCCGTCGCCAGGTACCGCAGGTCATGCTCCTGAGTGCGCTCTCCAGCGGTCTAGGTGGCTTAGTGACAATTCTTGTCCTAATGTTTTCTATTACGAATGCCGCGAATCTCTTGACGCCCGTTGGAGCGCAACCAGTTGCTCAGCTGCTAGTCGATTCCCTAGACTCCCTTGCCCTGACCGTGATTTCCGTCATTATCTTCATCATTTGCTTCTTCTTTGCCAGCGCAACTATGATGACCACATTCAGCCGGGTGTGGTGGGCATTTGCAAGAGAGGGAGGAGTACCATTTGCTGGCTTGATGAGCCGAGTAAACGAGAAGTCACTGATACCTGTCAACGCCGTCTTGTTCGGCTTTATTGGTGCTGCATTAATTGGGTTGCTCGAACTTGGATCCTCGACCGCGCTCAATGCCATTCTTGGCGGAGCCATTCTCTGCATCTTCGCATCGTATGCCATCCCAATCACTTTCTCGCTCCTGAATAAGCGATCCGCATTCGCCGCACCGCATTACTGTGATCTTGGCCGTACTTTTGGTACAGCGCTGAATGTCATCTCCGTTAGTTGGATCGTGTTTGTCTTTGTCTGGTTGTGCTTCCCTCTTTACATTCCTGTTACCCCGCAGACGATGAATTTTGCCGTGGTGGTCTTTGCTGGCATTGTTGTCATCAGTGGCATCAACTGGGTGTGCTACTCACACAAGGTTTTCACGACCCCCGAAGCGGTAATAGTCTCTGGCCGTCGAGAATCACTCCCACATCTAAAAGTTGAGACTTGAGGGAGCTAGTTTCCTGTATGATATGTAGCTAGAACACAATGACGAAGCTATACGAAGATGAGATTTTCTTGCGATGAAACCAGCCTAGGGCGAGTAATATAGCAACTGTGTCTTAGCAGCTATAATTCGCGCGTCAATTTTAACATGTTCTACAATCTACGTTTTAAACACACTTCTCCCATCTGCTCGTGTCTCTGCTTCCCCCACTCACGGTCCTCTTTAGTGACTGCTTCCCGAGCAGGAACGCAGAAAATAAGGAGCAACGAGGAATCTGGTCCACAGCCCAGAGGCATTATCGACATAATCCGAATCAAAGTCGAGAGAGTTTATCATACTCGGCGAGAAAATGTAGTTTCAAGGTACACACTTCTTCGAAGCAGAAGATGACCGAGCCAGCTGAAGCATTCACTCAGTGTCTATCAATGCTTCTCTGTTATATCATCGCGAGTCTCTCCGTCATCGCTCGGGGTTCTGGGCATTAGGACAAATTGATAATAGATAATGGGCAAAGAAGATGCGCAAATATAGAAGGGTGTATGCCAATTTTAAGTGTCTCAAACAAATCTGTCGCCTTGAACGCGGCGTTGTTTTCTCATCCCTACCGTATTTCCGTGTTCATCAATAAAATATTTTCGCGCTGCTGAGTAAAATAATTGACAGCAAGGCTATCGGCAGTGGTATTGGAACTTTATGCCATGGAAAAACTTCCGCCCTTATCAGCACCTTGTGTCAGCATAGTTCAGTTCATTTTCCTGAGTGCATCACTAGATTTAAAGTGGTTCATGGTTTATGAGTCGTGAGTGTCCGATTTAAAATACATTCGAACTTCCTTATCGCTCCCTCGCTGTTGGTTTCCTTTATCGAATTAATCTGCTTCTATGGGACTCGCACCCTATACTATGATCAGCTTCGCTGTGAAATACTATTTCCAGAAAATATAACTTACATAGATAATCACCCTCTTCTCTGCTCTACTTAAATCTTCTCTACCTACCTTTCTAATTAAGAGTATATTTCGCTATAGAATAACATACTATCGACCTCTTCTAATTGCTGGTCGTTACTTCGCGTTTGGAAACTTGCTTGTTATTTTCTATCAATTCACATCACGGTGCGATCATACGGCAGCCCCAAAGAGCTATTATCAACCCTAGAACCACCAACCACACTCTCCAACCTTCTCTTTTCCACCCAGCTAGTATATTCTCTCTCTCACTACAAACACCATGACAGAATATACTGGTCCTCTTACTTCCCTTGGTCTTCGATGCATCAATGCCCCAGGCATCGGCGAAAAGCTCTCGCCTCTCTTCAACATCAGCTCTGTAATTATCATTCCACCTACAGCAACCGTCTATGAAACTTGTGGCCATACCGGATGCAATATCGACATCGGATACCCAGAGGGGCTAAGAGATGAAATTCTGCTGGCATTTAAGAATGTCGAGAATGCTCTTGTTGCTGCAGGCGTCAAACAGGGTTGGCAGGCAGTCTATAAAATGACCACCTATCATGTTGGAGCAATTGAGGAGCATAGTGTGGGTTTGGATGAGGCGATAGGCCACTATTTGGGTCCAAACAGGCCCGCATGGTGTGGGGTTTGTGTAGCGTCACTGACAGGGCCGGCGAGGTTGGAAATTACTGTCTCCGCGGCGGTTGTGCATCCACAACCTAGCATGTAGAACTCACCTCCAATGCTTATACAATCCCGATCATTTGATTCCACAGATGAGAACAAATAATTATAGCTGAGATAAGCTGGCAGTTCCATGTATATTAAGTCTTAGGAGACATTATGCGTTGATAATATAGAACATAGTCTTTATTATCACCGGAATGATAACTGGTCGCTTTGAATTTTAGAAAACACAACTTAGATATTTGCGTTTTTTGAAAAACTTGAAGTTAGTAGTCTTTAAATCATTAAAGACTATAATTCGAAATATTTAAAGTACTATACAAATTCAATTGCTTTTATGAACTTTAGCAAATTAGAGGGAATAGTATATAAGTGATAAAATTAATAATCGTAGAAAGAGCTCTGTGTGATGTAGGACTATTATGTAAGACTCTTAACTTATAATGTGCAAGGGTCACTTCACCTCTTCCTTAGATGCTTTGAGATTGTGTCAGGGCCTCAAAGCAACCATGTCAGCTCTGGAGGAATGTCACAATTACTATGTCTTGGACCGCAAAGGCGATGCTTGCCCTAAATATTCTTTTTGCTCCTAATCATCGCTTCTGCCTCCTCCACTCACTACCCCTCATCACGCCCACCAGATTCTCCTCCACAACAGCGCATTTTAACACTACCATCCTATCTGTACATCCGAAGCTCAATACCCATCACGAATCTTCTCTGTATCTACTGTAACAAACAAAATTCAGGTCAGATACGATCACTTCTACATGTCCCACGCGTCCTGAGACATCAGAATCGCCGTTCTCAACTCACATTCGACTGCATCTTCTCATCCTCCAGCCCCTATACATGCATTGACGAGGTATGCTGGCATCGAGTGCGTTATGACTTAGGTCACGTCGGATCCCGTACACCGCAACCTTCCCCGCGAAATCCATCCACCTCTATTCCTCATAACACAGCGACTCATCTCCTATTCTCCTCAAATCTCCAGTCCCATCCTGTTCATTACCCTCACACGGCACAGTCGCACCTCTAAATTGTATTTGTGCCTATGTTCTAAAATATGACTAGCTCGTTGGTGGAGTCTTCGATGAGCGAGCACGTTGCTACATATCAAGGGTGAGCGTGTAGTAGGAAGAGTGGAGCGTGAAATAGTCGCTAGGACGCCGCATGACGAAAAAAACTCTAGAGAAGACATGAGACCTTGAACGGTGATGCATGCAGTGTTTCAACCCAGGGTTTCGATCATCGTTGTGATCGTTCCTTAGAAGCGCCAGAATCACCCTACTCCCAGATAGAGCTAGCCCCAATCGGAGTCAGAGAGGGATACAATCTCGAGAACTCCTCTCCTCTCTATCGTGCTTCTACTCTTCTGACCGCTTTCCAAGTGTTATCTACCTGATCAATTCCTTTTGTGTCAGCTTCTTCCATAATACGTGCTACCCAAGTATCAACATAGAGAGAATCATCTCCATATTCTGCATTAGGACAGAGCCACTCATCCGCGGGTTTCTCTCTGGGAGAAGCGAGTTCTTCTCGTTTTTCCACTTCGGTAATTAAACTCACGGCAACAGGAAGAGGCACACGGATGACATCGAGATCTTTGGCGTCGTCTCGCTCAAGAGGCAGGGAGCTGGCACGAATAATTTCAAAGGAAATCGGCGAGCTGAGGTCTCTTTCTCGCCCGTACGAACAAGAAGTACGGTGTGTCCGTCTGCCCATATATCGGGAAAATCTGGGCCCACATCAGGTTCCCTGTCTATATAATGCCATCTATGAATAATCATGACCAGTGCTCTGGCAGGAGAACGGAGGTAATAGTTTTCGTATCTAGGTCCTGGTCGTTGTTGACTCAGCACTAAAGTGGCTGCATTACAAAGAGCCTTGTGCGTCCCAACGATCGATTTAATTGTTGGTGGAGCATCTGTTGTTTCTAGGCTGTGTATGCAATGCTTCTAGCTATATATTCAGGGTGCAAATGCTTGGATTGACTGCTGTTCTACAGTGGGAAGTACACTGTATATATAGGGCTCTTCAAGCCCTATTTCTAAGCATTCGCCACTTGCCACTTACAGGCTACAACAGCATCGTTCGTAGCTCGGAATTGGCTACAGAAGAATGATCCAAATCCGATATCTGGCAGGCTGTTATGCTGCCTGTAGGTCTCGTAGTTAGCATTTCTCGACTTGGAGCTGATCAAGGGGGGAATTTTGCATACCGGAACCAAGCATCATATAGGGCACGAATAGGCAGACTCGGATAACTAGAGATGTCAAATTCATCCGAACGCATCCAGTACAGTGTCGTCGAATTGTTACATAGAGCCAGTCTGGCCCAGTTCCTCATTTGTCTTTCCGTCTGTGTGGCGGAACGAATCAGATCTATCTGTAGAAGTCTGAAATCGTTTCGAAGATACTCGCAATGTGCATCTCGTCGGTAGAAATGCTAGAAATCTTTGATTTCTTTGACAATTTCATTTCTCGTTTCAGGAGATAGAGGTTCCGGTGTGGGTGCAAAGGACCATTAGGGTCGTAGGTGTCCGAGAATGGAAAATTGGAGCTGAGAGCTATCTCTCCGATGCCTTTTTTTCAATCCAGCATAAGGAGCAGAAGGCTTATTGTGGAGACAGCCGTAAAACACTATAGGAGTTAAAGACTCATTCAAAAATAGAAAGAATGTCTGCTGAATTCATTTTGCTTAGCAAAGTCTAATAATATATATAGTGTAAAATCATAAGTATAAAAAAACTATACATTGAACAAAAATACAAGTTATTCTTTGTTGCGTTCCGAGAATAAGGGCATACCAAGAGACAAAGGAAATATCAATCATTACGCAACCAGAAGGCATCAAGATTGACGGGCCGGTGTTGAAGTGCCTATGATCGCTAAAGCCCCTGAAACCCCCTACCCTACCCCTAGCTGCTTAAGCGAGGACGTGGGGAGCTTTGCCGCCGATGTTATCATAGAAGATATTATACTTGATAGATTTAGCGGAGTAATACCAAGTAGGAAAAAACACTTCACCTTTGTTCGCTCCGGCTTTTCAAGTCTAATCCACCCTCTAGAAAGGGCTAATTCCCCGTCCTTGCTTAAAGTCTAATGATTTCGAGTCTTGTTCTCTGGAGTTTAGTCTTTAAGGTAGATCTTAGTAGAAGAATGTAGTGAATGGACCAAGCATGTTATATAGCCTTTGCTGTAAATGAAATTAGAAATCTACTTAAAAGGGTATTATACGTCGAGATTGCCTTGCTTCCTATTCCTGTATATAAAATGCAGTTGGAGGGATAATTAGAAACACATTCTAAGAGTTCTAGAACTAGCATCGTACTTTGCTTAGATAACATTAGATTTTATCTTATTACGCGACCTTCTATTTTAAAGTCTAACCTAGAGTTATTAAGTGGGAATTTTCCACCTAAAATTGGTATTAATTAGCGATATGCTCTTAATTCTAGGGACAAAACTTATAAAGTCTTACTAGTTCTTTCTAGTCGTTTAAAAATTGGTGTAAATTTATATTATTCCTGTTATCAGCGTAATAGAGCAATATATTGCAGCCTGATCGCTATCTACGGCGTTATTAAGGAATGCCTCAAGTAAACAGAGGTCGGGGTGCATAAATTCTTGCCCCATATCTCGAACGATTCTCAGAGCACGAGTTTTATAGCTTTCCATAGCCATTAGAGGTACAAGACAAGACAAACCGAGGTAAGTGTGAAGATTGTATGACGGGACGAATGTAAGATGAGGTTGTATTCGGGATGTGCCTCTTCGCTTAGTCATTGGCGCTAGTCACGTAGATACGTAACCCATAAGGCCCCAACTGTCCCAACACAAACAAAAATATTGGGTACGTTGGCTCCTTCCTTGTAATAATCAACCGGAGGATATATCAATATAATTTAGGGGCACCGTTTTTAAAATAGCAACAAGACCATATTCGATAATTCGGCAGTTCCCCCAATCTGTCACCCGAGAATCAGCCTCCTTGTGTAACACAACAACTAGGTACATCTGAAACATAGCATAGCCCTCAGATCAGCGGCTAAAGAGGCTGGCGCTTATTTGGAATCAGCCCGTTTGTCAGTGCGCTACCGCTGTTGGTGTTGGTTTAATGCCAGGGTTGTAACCAGACAGGAGGCTTTGAGTTCCAACAACACCTATCATTGTCTTAGAGTAAACAGGTATCGCACCCCGCCACATTACTTCCTAAGATAGGTTCATGTGTGTTCCCGCTCAGACCACTCGTTTGCTTCAATATGGAGTTGTACGACGCAGATCATGGGTCACTTGTTTTGCTGGTCTGTCAATAATATACTATCCGGAACCCCTGGTCACTTCACAATAGATCTGGCCTAGGTGTCTAATCAGATTTGTTCATCGTCGCACTTACACGTTTCTTGACCTTTTTGCAGGTGTTAAATGGCAAAACCTGGGTTTAAAATGTCCAAGTCGCCTATCGCTTAAGTGTCGTCGATGATATAAACCTCTATAAAAAGCTAGAATTAGATCATAATGCATCAGCGATAAGCTTTGAGGCTTAATGGCATACGGCATGCGAGCAAACGTATTCGGATGGCCAGGGATCTGACCTCACAGTCAGCTAACATACTTCGACGGGCAACCCGTCCTCATTTTCCCATGGGCGACTGCCAGGATATGCTCGGGAAGATGGGGAGCCGGGTATGGGCAGACTGCGTCCCACGCAGCTGGTTGTTGTTGGGTGCTAAGCCTTATCATTTTGAAAAGTGATTGTGTGACTGGGCCTCGAGACTGGATCTATAAGATGGCAGGAGTTCCTGGTCGAAAGTACATCTCGTCACTCCTCACATCTTCACATCAACTCATCCACCCATACACACAGGATTCACGCAATCTACCAGATCATATAACCTGTCTTCACTACTTAACCCAGGTTTCGAATAAGTCAACTCTCAACATGCAGCTTTCCACTCTCCTCGGCGTAGCGGCTTTTCTCGTCCTCGCAAATGCAATCCCTACCCCAACAGATGACAGCTACGAAGCACTTGCCTCGATTGCCAATTTCCATCCTGATGCGTTACCCGACGATCCCGGGTTGTCGCAGGATTTAGGGGATGCAGAAATCTACAACAATGAAAACAATCCTCAAAAGCAGCGGGACATCCAACCCAACATCCGTCCCCGATACAGCTGCGACGACTGTTGGAACTGCGATGCGTTGCAGGACTGCAATTACTACGATGACGACGATGAGTGCGATGAATCCGCTTCCTGCTACCGGTTTTGCATTTCTTGTTCTGATAATGACAAGAGGGGGGTTACAGAGACCCAAGCTGCACCCTACCCTGTCCTACCTAGAAACGACTCCAGCAACAGCGATGTGAATCATGTGGATGTTACCTTCATTGGCGCATCAGGAACTAACAACTTTAGCATCGCTGCCACAGTCGATGGCAGTCCTACTAATGTCCACGGAACACACGTACCCTGTAAGTCATACATTCCCTTTCTCTCTGCGCCTCTATCACATCTTCGCTATTCTAACGCTACCCCCAAGTCTCCGACCTCAGTTGGTCACAAATTCAAAACAAAACAGGCCCTTCAGATTATGATTTCTTCGAAAAATGCACTTTGCAATCATGGAAACCAAATGGCACTGCTCAACTGGTGGACACGCAGGGTTGTGAGGCTTGTAACAACTTGTGGAACATCGGACAGCCGCAGACTATTAAAAGCATTACTTGCCAGCCTTAAGTGCTGTTGGAGACTAGAGACGTGATTTTGATCTGCTTTGGGTCAATTTGCTATGGGAAAAGGAGGCTGTGTTTGCCTTCTGTGGGGGTTGGGGTAGAAAAGGGGTTAAGCGGGCGTTTTTATTTGCTCTTCTCTGGGAACATTGCTTTCACTATTTTCGCGTCAATTTATAGAACCTTATCATTGGCCCTACCTTGCTATGTTCCTTATTTATTGCTCGTGTTGTTTCTGCGACATGTTCGCAGAAACAAAATATTCCTCGGGTCATCGTAGAGGTATAGTGCGTTTATCTGAACAGCCTTGTTTCTTTTTGGTTCCATCCTTGAGGGATCGTTTGACCGCGTCCCGCAGACCTTCAGAAGGCTTGGCGTATGAGATTTCAAGTAATAAATCATCTTTCAACTCAGAAAGCTTTGATATTGAAGTGGGTGGTCTCTCACTCCGGGTCGATGGTCAGCCCTGCCACCATAAATTTGCTGCGTTGCATTCTCACATGACTGTTTCAACCGAAGATTTCAAGAATTGCCAAACCGCAAAAGGTAGAGGTGGCGCCGAATGACAGCGCTTTTTAGTTTTTAACCTTAAAGGCCATCGTCTCGGTCCTAAGTGCGAGAATCCGGATCATTGCGAAGCCATTCGGGAAGGAGTGAGCACGGAGTACTTCTTTATATATTAACGTGTAGATCGTATAGGGTCGCGTCCACAACGGCAATCTCAAAGTTCTTGGCAACGCTTTTAACCGACCCGGGAGATGCTTTTTTAGGGGGGGTTTTCCGTAACTTTAATCTTCTTCCAGAAATATCACCGAATGCTAATGATGCAAAGTTCTGCATGCACGCGTTCCCGGAAGATTGAGAACGCGTGCGTCGGCACCTCATCCACGTTGAATTTACCTAGGTACGGAGTCCCTTCTACTAGCTTGTCACATTCTTCGCTTGCGAAGCCTTCATTAACAGTGTTGGAAGCAAGATGGCAACCTCTGCGGAGGACCCACTCACATTTATCGGTCTTATTACACCTCAATCTCCGGAAAACTTCCTACATATAATAGTCTCAATTCTACGTAACTTAGCTGCTACACTCGAGAAAAGGTTCTTAGTCTCTTTCAATGTCATCACTACTTTTAAACCTTGCGGTTGCGAGTCTAGTGACATCCTTTACGGCAGCTGCCTCCAATGGGGATTTCAACATTCTTTCTTTCAACGTCGCTGGCTTGCCATCTATTTTGAACGATAATTCTGTCCCTGGCGACAAAGCTACAAATGCCGGGACAATCGGAACGTTATTCACTAAATATGATTATGATATTATCCATGTCCAAGAAGGTACGAATCAAATCTACCAGGCATTCGGCCTCAATGCTAATGAGCACTTCAGACTTTGCATACCATGCATACATCTACGCCACGGATGATCATCCATACCGAACAGCAACTTCCGGCACAGCAGGTGTTGGAAGTGGACTGAACACAATATCCAATTTCGACTGGATAGATTTTACTCGCGTGAAATGGGCAACGTGCTCGGATGCCTCTGGAGCTGATTGTTTGACCCCAAAAGGGTTCACCTTTATGCGTGTACTTCTCTCGGAGGGGGTTTATGTCGATTTCTACAACCTTCACGCAGATGCCGGGTATTTTTTCCTACTCAAATGAGAAAAGTTGCTAATTGGATCACAGTACCGAGGATGATGACGAGACAGCTCGTGCAGCCAATCTCCAGCAAGTAGCAGACTACATTGACACGTGGTCGATTGGAAACTCTGTCGTTCTCTACGGAGATACTAATTCACGCTACACTCGAGCCCTCGACGGCATTACCGTTTTCGAAACCCAGAACTCCCTCACGGATGCGTGGGTCGAGCTCGAAAATGGCGGGGTCAATCCTACCGTCTTGACCCTCTGCGACAACCCATCTCTGATCAACACTTGCGAGACAGTCGACAAAATCTTTTATCGCGGCTCTAAACAGCTGACTTTGACTGGAACTTATTTCAACTACGAATCTTCCAAGTTCCTGCAGTCTAATGGGTCGATCTTAAGTGATCACAACCCCATCACTGTCAACTTTACCTGGGCTACCAGCGACTCCCTTCTTCAATCTGAATTATATGGTGGTCCTCATGGAACATGGTTCAATGACATAGAATCAATTCCTTCCTCGCCCAAGACTTCCGTCATCACTTTCCGAGGGGGGTCTCGTCTCGACTCTGTGGCGCTGAATCTTACTTCGGGGACGACGTTTACGCATGGTGGCACTGGAGGCACAAGTACAAGCCTTACACTAGGAAGCTCTGAATACTGGACATCGGCGCAGTTGTGCCAGGGCCAGTATAATAGCCAGACGAGGAACTTCTACATCCTCGCCACTACTAGCACTGGGCGAACACTTGCGTCTGGAACCACAACAAGCGACTGTACTACTTTTACAGCTCCGACTGGATGGCAAATTATTGGTTATATGGGCCAGGATGGTGATGAGATAGATCAATTGGCCTTCATCTATGCACCATACTAACGGGGAAAAGCCCTAAAAGCGGTCCTTCGATGAAATTTTCGAGCTCTCGAATATATATGTATTAATCTGAGACACTTGAACCTCTTGCTTTCAGGTGGTACTATGAACCTTGCTTCATTACTTTTATTATTGACGAGTCCTTCTCAGAATAAACATCAGTCTTGGTGTCTGATTCAATCAGTCAACTGCTTTCATCTCCTCCGTAATTAATAGGACTGAACGGTCTGAACCCTCGCAACCAGCTACATCTGAAGATGCGCAAATGCGGTATAGTTGACGCTTGGTGGCATCTAGGAGTAGAATTGACTTGGAAGCACTATAGAAGTCAGGCAAATATTATCAAGATCTTCGAGCTCTGTTGAAACATGGATTTATAGGACACATGCTTTATCATAGTGAAACCAACAGGCTCCCTCCTATATTATTACTTTACCTAATAAGGAGTCATCAAAGGTTCACGAACAATTTTCTGTGTTTATATTGTTTGCTGGGACGAGCAAATATTTAACAGTCACGCCGCTAGGTGTAAATGAATATTGTGCATATTGTTATTCGGATATGCTTGTACTCAGGCTCTCATTTGGCTGCCAGCTTTGACTTGGCAATCTCGCTTTGACATCATCCTGATGTTTGGTTCCCTAAGTTTGGTTTGGTTTGTTTTGTTCCGGTTCTTTCGTTAATATAAGCGATTCATGAATCTTAGTACAAATTCACGTATACTCTAGGTCACTCGTGAATAGTGTGATTCACGAGTAAACTAGTTTGCTGAGCTGGGAGATCGCGCAAAGGGCATTATACAACTGTTTCTCAAAAAAGGGACAAATCCGCACTTCCGGCGCACGATCGACTGCCTCACTCTACTACAGGTTGCAGAATGCCTCTTTGAAGACAATGAAGAGATCATCAAGATGCTACGCACAGCCATGTCTGATGCAGATAGCTTCGTTGACGATGAAGAGCCTGATGACGAGACGAGTTCAAGCAGCTCAGATGATGATGAGTCTGATGAAGATGAAGCTGAAGATGATGTTATGCACATTGCTTCCGAATCTCCGATTGACAAGAGAGTTGAGAAAGTGGCTTATCGACCTTCAGGAAGGCAGTGGTTTAGGTGAAAAAAGAGGATGGATTGTCTACATTGGATTGGGTCCAAGGGCCTACCAGTTTAATAGAGGTGGCGCTAAGCCCCCTCAATACATGCTCGCAGACCCAAAATAGGAAGCGACAAAACTTATTTCCTGATATGTAGACAAATGCAAAAGCTAGGCATATAGCCGCTTACAAGTAGGGTACAGTACTTAGGCGCCGCTTCTTGGATCTTGATACCACCAGAAAGGTAAAGAAATATTGTTGTCCAAACTATCAAAGCAGATTTGGAATTCCGTGACCGGCTCCTCACGAAACAAACGGTGGAATTCAGAGATCAGAAACTTTCAACACAGCCTTCCCAAAATTCTCTCCCTTCAGCATTCCCACAAGGCCCTCGGCAGAATTCTCAATACCTTCGGTGACATGCATCTTGATAGTGATTTCCCCATCCTTGATCCATCTCTGCATATTTCTCTGGTGCTCTTCCGTGTACTTTGGTCCCATATCCTCGTCAGACACAATGAAGCCCCTGATAACCAATCTTTTGGCAAAAACAAAAGGCATGTTCTTGATGCCGTACGTTTCTTCTGGCTTCAAACTAGTCTGGGAAACGTTTCCACAAGACACTATCCTCTCATCAGCAAAGCAAGCACCTGAAAAGCAAGATCAAACTCACCGACTCTTCCCCGCTCATTCGAAACCCCCAATGCAGCATCCAACTGCTCACCTCCCACATTATCATAATAGATATCCAACCCCTTACTCCCTACCTCCCCGAGCAGTCTCCTCAGTCCCTCGGTCGGCTTCTCAACCTTGTAATTAAACGCGCCATCAAATCCCAGATCCTCGACCACATACTTTCTCTTGACCTCACTCCCCACACTCCCAACCACCTTCAACCCCTCTCTTTTCGCTAGCTGTCCCACAATCTGACCCACCGCACCACTAGCCGCACTAATGAAAATGGTCTCCCCTTTCTTCGGCTTACCAATTTCATAGAAAGAAGAATAGGCTGTGAGACCGCTCATTCCAAGCGCGCCGAGGAAAAGCTTCTCGTCGAGACCTAAGGGGTTAGAGAGCACGTCGAAGCCGCCGGCAGATTGCGGCTTCTCGGCGCGGCTGCTGGGGACGGTTTGGTATAGTGAGAAATCAGAGAGGCCGATTACTATATCATTGGGTTTGAAGCGAGGTGATGAGGAGGATATTACGCGGTCTACTGCAGATTAGTATTTATATTTCGCGTGGAGAACAACAGCCAAGGAGATGTTACACGCTTCGGGAATTACAACACAGCAAAATCAAATATGGGAGACAGAGGAAAGGGTTGGTCACGGATTCCAGCGTTCTGAATAGGGCTGCCGAGGGTGTAGCCGGTTGCGTAGGCGCCAGGGTTGGCAGGCTTCATTCGGCCGCGCTGGATTACAGTTAGCGACTATTCATATTGGGTTGGTTGTGTAAAGGGACTTGCCTGGAAAGGGTCATAGGAGAGATAGAGAGTTTTGAGGATAAATCCTCCATCAGGTGGCGGGGCATTGACGTCGAAGGGAGAAGACTTGAGGATCAGATCTTCACCTGGGATTGGAAAGGCGGCTGGGTATTTTGCCAAGATAAGACTTTTGTTCTCCGTCATGATGGAAATCGGTTTGTACTTAAGTCGCAAATAGAAGTCCAAGCCGTCTACTGGAGTTGCTTTTGGTACGTAGCTTCTATGAGGGGAAGCTACTTAGATCTGATAACCTGTGACCGGAGACTTCGGGCGGGGTAAGATGTCAATATACCACTCAATAAATAGCTCGTATGTTTACAATCCTGTGGGGTAATCTTACAATGAGGATTGATAAGCACGCAAGAAACTTGGCGTTACGTACGCATCATTCGTTTGCAAAAGCCGGAGGGCCTGCCTTTCAGGAAAAGTGGGTTGACCCAACCACGTGAGATTTCATTCATCTTCTAATGCAGCATCCCCAACTGATTTTGTTGAAGATTACTTTTGTTTTTATTACTAGGATTGGTTCATGTAGAATAGGTTAATAATCTTTGGACGTGGTGTTGATGACCAGCTCATGAGTTCAGTAATCATCGAGCCCCCTCTTTCGTTGCCGAGACCAGGGCCAGCGGCTCCGTGTAGAGTCGTGAACTTCAATTATAGAAGGAACGTCCGATCCAAATACTGCTCCTAATCATAAATCACACTCTGTTACAGAAGTACCACTCCCAAATCCAAAGAAATATCTCGCTCTGCGAGTACGAAATCTTTCCTCCTCTTCCACACCAACCAAATAACCCCCTTCATCCCAACTCCAAAAACACTTGACAACCAGAAGAATGACCTCCCAAATACAGACAGAAACATTCACCGGCACCCGCCTTACCCTGACAACCCCCTCATCCTTCAACACAACCCTCTCAAAACTCTACTCCGAAATCGGTACTCCAAACACGCAAGCCTGGCCCTCCATCGCCGCGTCCATAACTTCGTACTCTTCAGCCAGCAAGGAGAAATTCATCGCCCAAGTAGAGAAAACCGTCGGCTCGAAGGGGTTTATGATATTCATGGTATGTCCCCCCCCAATCCCCCCATTATGTCTCCCAATCCGTCTGCTCGAACAAAGCAGAAGGTGGTGGCTGACGAAATCAAATCAAAAAGGAAATAAACCACAGTGCATGGCTCCCCTTATACGGGGTAGGTTCTGGTCTTCAACTGAAGCGTATTATCCTAGGCAACCCATTAATTGCCATCACCATGCTACAGCATGATCTCAAAGCTGGGTTGGCGGTGCCGGTTGAGTTGCTGGTTCGGGAGTTGGAGGACGGCAGAGGGACGGAAGTCGGTTGGCAGGTGCCGAGTAGGCTTGTTTGTGGGGAAAATGGGGATGCGGAACTGGTGGAGGCGGCGAAGGTGCTAGATGGGAAGTTGGAGGAGTTGATTAGGTGGGCTTGTGAGTAGGTCGTTAAGTAGGGAGGTTGAGGGGATGATGGGAATCTAGACGAGGGTCTTTGATGCGTATGAATAAAAAAGGAACAGTACTTGCGATTTGAAATCAATACATCTGGCAACTCTTCCGTACTTTCGGTGGAGAAATGGAGTTCTTTGGACAGACGCGTCTTTGTTTCAAGGGCAGCTTGCCGATTCCGATAGTGTATCCGGGTCAAAATCATGCCAAGAACAGATTTTTAAGTTTGGGACAGTTTATCAATTAGAGGGTTCGTGAACCCAGCCGTTCGCTGAGTAAAGTCTAATATACACCGTTCCAGCTATGCAAACACAAGATATATGGGCGAGACCTAACCCAAGGAAAATACATAGTCCTCGCCTTCTCGTGGCGTAGGACAGAAAGAGTAGAGTGGTATGGATGCCATTTGCGGCGTATGGCATAAGGTTTTGGGGTTCGTGAGAGACTTATGCAATAGCTGGGAATCCAGTCTGTCCACTTTCTGCGGGTGGCGGTGGTGGTGGTAGCTAGAAAATATTAGCAGGAGCCGAAAAGGGGAGAGGTTCATCCGTACATCTAGTCGTGTGTTCTCTGCCATCATTCTCTGGAATCCAATTCCTACACCTTCTATAACAGCTAGCAGACACGCACATCCAATAGCAGAGTTTCTCGCAGCCTTTGCACCTCCCCGAATAGCCAGCGCTCCTCCCGTGAAGAAACCTGCAATAACTAGAGAATTGTCAGCCTCATTCTCAAACTTCCAAGCTTCATCAGTAGCACGTACTGGCATTATATGGATCCTCCTTCTTCCGCATTCCTTTCACTGCACAATCAAACGTCGAGAACAACCCTCCCCAAACACCGAAGTTTCCTCCCAACACTGGCGCTCGGGCTTTGATGGCTGTGAGGGCACCAATCCGCCTCTCGCCGTATGGGGAATTTCGAAAGCCTTTGACACCGTGCCATACTGCTCCTCCTATTGCCTATGCGCAGGATGAATGTTAGCTGCGGTTCTATGGTGTTGATTCCAGGAGCTAAGCTGGAGTCGTCGGTCTTGACTCTTGCAAATCTCTTGTAGAGATGAGGAATGAAGGATTGCATACTCCCATACAAAACGCTCCTCCGAAATCGTTCAAGGCCACCCAAGGACACGGGTCTCGCGTGTGATCCATCTTCTATGATGTCTTGATAATGATCTTGATGTCGCCTCCTTTGTATTCGTCCTCTCTACAGTACCAATCGCGGGAGTCGATAGCGAGCTCTGGACAGGCTGGAGTTTCGAGTATGGGGTTGGCGCGAGGTATGGCTGGCTCGACAATCAGGTAGGTCGCTGAAAGTTCTCGTTGACTTGTATCTTTTTTGCCCTGCCCTGCCTGCGCTGGAAAGAACATCAAGGCTAAGGATTTTTGAGATGACGCTAAACCTCATTTTGATGATGATATCCCGTGACCTTGCCTCCTTGATCCTTGATAAGATAAGGATCTCCTACAGTACAGTACAGTACAGTATCGCATCGCATGGCATCGCATCTCATCCATCTCAACACCGTCGTCCATCAGTTCCTCATGTCTCAAGAGTCCATTCCACAGTACTTCGAAGTATAGTAATAACACCTCCTTGATCCAGCCACATGGCACCGTGCCGTGGTCCGATGCTTATTGGTCTCATATGTCTGACTCCTGGTTGGGAATCATCGTTACCACTTGCCAGAAGGACTCTCGCCGCGAAACTCTCCAGTCTCATTGACCAAGCGATCCTGCGCTTTCCACCAATGGCAACTGCTGAACAGATGGTACACAGTCCATGGTGCTCCTTCTCACAATTCCAAGCCGTTCGTCTGATTTCCAACGGCCCCTGATCACTGCGTCTCGCCTTTTGGCGATGAAACGTGCGTTGCGCGAGAGAGGGGATCATTGGCGGCAAAGCATTATGAACCGACTTTGATATCCAGAGTCTGAAGACACGATGCGCACAGAACGTTTAGATTTTATCCTGTATATCTTGCTAAATCATCTTCTCAGCTACCCGAAGCTGCTTGTTGTTTTTGTTTGGTCTCATCACGATTACTTATGCGTGCATAGCCTTTAAAGTTGAAGTTGCATTTCGAGATCACCTGCGGCTACATCGGCAGAAGCGAGAGGAGGCCGTATCAGAGCGCAGACATGATACAGGAGTACATGAACAGATCTGATGTGCATTGATCTACGACCGCCAACAGACCGGCTCGACATACTGTACCTTAATTTATGTGATGCATGATTCAAGTGTCCCTCTAAGAAGCACAGTCATCTGCCCTCAAGTTTACCACCCCTCACCTCACCTGCACCTGCAAGTCTGTCCCTCGAAACCGAAACGATCGGCATTGACATATGAAGCAGCGAGGCTGAGAAGTTGGGTTGCTGCGCGAAGGCGGGTAGTTTCCTCTCCTGTTTGAACGCTTGTCTTGACGGCGCCTCAGTGCACCTATGCTCATTTCTTTTTGTGAGACCCTCCTCTTGCTATGGACATATAAAGAGGCTTGGCCGCCTCTCAGCAAAGCGCTCTAGTCTTCATCGAATTTTTCGAACCACGTTCTTTGGTACTTAGTACAAATACATTCTTTTATAGTTGACCTATATACATTCTCTTTCACTTCCACGACTGCGTCGCTACACACAATTACAACAGGCCGGCCCATTATATAACTTGTTCCATTTTAAATTGTACCTAGATACCCTTTTCTATATACAACATGTTGAGCGCATCCCTCAAAGTTGCCCTGTTGGCATCAGCCAGCCTGATTGAAGCCCGATCGGTTTTCGACGTAAATCACCTCCACGGCGGCGTATTACACCGACGCCAAAACACCGATTTGACAGCGACTGTCCTTGCCGCTAATGCTATCCAAACTGGATCCTTTTTAGATGGAAGCAATGAGATCGGAGCGGCTGAAGTTGGTCAAGCCTTGTCCAAGACTTCCACCAACAACTTCATCAACAACTGTTCCGGAAAGACCCTCACCAATGGCCTCCAGATCGTGGCGGGGTCCTGTAATGGAATTCGTAAGTATTCAGTTCTAAGAAATTTGGACATTGCTAACACTTATAGCCATGGGGGACATTCCCGCTAAGACAGCCATGGTCTCTTCCATCATCACCTTTCCTGTAGATGCTAGCGCTACCATCCAGTCCGATACTACATTCAACATCACTGTTCAGATGGCGAATCTAGTCGCTGGATCTTTCACCAATGCTGATGCCACCTATTATTCAGCTCCTCAGCAACTCCAAGGCGGTCAAGTCGTGGGCCATACACACGTCACTGTACAGGATATGGGCGCTTCCCTCAACCCTACAACTGCTTTAGACCCCACGCAGTTTGCCTTCTTCAAAGGAATCAACGACGCTGGTAACGGAAAGGGCCTGCTCCAAGCTACCGTGACTGGCGGTCTCCCAGCAGGTAACTACCGAGTCTGCACCATGGCGTCTGCTTCGAACCATCAGCCTGTCTTGATGCCTGTCGCACAGCGAGGGACCGCGGACGATTGTTCCAAGTTCACTGTTGTTGGGAGCGGAACCACCGCGAATGCGGCTTCTAACGACGGTTCTGGAGGTGAAGCTGCAGCGGCTGCCGCTCAAAGTGCTGTTGACAATCCAGGCCCGACTGGCGCAGCGGTTCAGGGAAACGGGGCTTCAAGTTCAGCATCCGTCGCCTCGGCTACAACCAAGGCTGGAAAAGGAGCCAAGGTTCAGTCTTCAATCTCTGTCACGACTTCTTCAGCTGTGAAAGTGGCACCATTCTCGAACACCACATCCATTGCCGCTTCAGCTACCGCTATTGCTGGAAATGGCGGAAAGGGTGGAAAGGGAGCTCAAGCTTCAACCACCGAAGCTGACTCGGGATCAGTCACCCTATCCTCAGCCGGCTCAGCCTCATCCCCAACAAAAGTCTCTGGCGGGGGGAAAGCAGTCAATTCCCAAGGATCATCAAGCGGAGGAATCGTCGCACAAAAAGTAACCGTCGTCGAAACATTCTTCATCTTCGTCAAGTCCCTCGGCGGCCTCCCACCGTCCGTCAGCAAGCAAGGAGAATCCTTCTTCTGCTTCGGCGAACTCTTCGATGACATCTCTTCTGCTGCTTCTGCAGCCTGTGGTCATCAATTCGACGCATGTGCGAGTTTCTCTGGACCGGGGTTTTCGTTCGAGGAATGCGCGAGCCAGAAAGACGACTGCGGATCCGCTGCTTCTGTTGCTAGCGCTCCACCTGCCCCGTCAACGGTTACTGCGACTGTGACGGTGCCGGTGAGTGCTACTGTTACCGGCTCTGTTATTTCTGAGACTACCGTCTCGGTTTCTGCCTCCAGTGTGGCTGGTAACGTTGCAGCAGTACAAACATCCAGCGTCGTTGCATCCGAGACCACAAGTGTCAAAGCAAGCAGTACTCCTTCCGCTGCAAAGGTCGCTTCACCTCTTCCCCCATTCTCCAACTCCACTGCAAAAGCCACAGGTGCCTCTTCGGCAAACAGCGCAAGTTCAACATCAACTTCCACATCCAGTTCTTCAGCGCTTGGCGGTATCGCCGCACCACCAGTGACAAACACCGGGGATTCGACGAGACCTTTTTTCAGTAAACGGGAACACGTTTGTGGCCGAGGCGGCTGCGGTGCAGAGGAGTTGCGATGTGCAGTTCAATGCGTGCGCGAATGCTGTTAACGGGGGAACGCTGAGTGGGGTTACGGTTGCAGATTGTCAGACGCAGAAAAATGCTTGCGGGCAATAGAAGTAGACGGATAGGAAGAGTAGGAGGGGAGGGGGAAGGGTTGTATGAGTAGTCTTGAGATGATGATGATTTATGTTCATGTACATTGTAATAACAAAGCTACTGCAGCTATCGTCCTGAAATTTGTGGAATTTGGGCCATATTCTGAGATATTCTCTTCTGTCTTTTTGAAACCAGCAAGCGAAAGATGGTTCTATCATATATATATATATACTCCCTCTCTCTCTTAACCTCTTTTATATGTAGTAAACGCAAGCTTTTGGAGAAACAAGAAGCTCAAGAGATTCACCTACCTAGGCGGCAATACCAAGCTCAGTTTTATCTCTTTCCCGCGCTCCATATTCCATTTGTTCACTTGAAAATACATACCTCTTGCTGTCATACATTTCATTCATTCATTCATTCACACGATAATATTTCCCCCGTATTTTCGAATCATTCATTCCAGGTGCTGAAGTACGTGCCTGAATTCCGTCGAGGTACCATAGCCATACCCAATCAGACTCTGCAGCCTGCTTCGTTTGTCTAAGATAATAGGAAGCTGCTCTTTTTCTGAAATTCATTATGGTATATTAATTGTATTTTCTATTCAAATATAATTTTATATAGTTAGTTTATGATTATTATTACAGTAATATTTTTTGGGAACAGAACACACCATCTTTTTTAGACCCCGAATCGTAGTCATGTGATCGTAGGCATCAATCCGACACATCCTTGGTTCTTCATCACCCAAGTTTTAACAACCCTAACTCTTCTCTCGATAATTATTGTTATACAATATAGCCACAATGCAATCTACCAACAGTTTTTCACTATTCCCCAACCTTCCCCCTGAGCTTCGTGACAAAATATGGCTTCGCACCATCGACCAGCGCTCCCACGTCCTACCCCGCCAACCTATCACCGAGCTCAGCGTCTGCCACGAGGCAAGAAACGCTCTACTAAATATATACAGACCCTGCTTCCGTCCCGTTCCAAAGTCCAGAAAAGACGACACTACATTTTCCGTCGGCTCGTCGCCCGGCGAACGATGGCTTCAAATCCAAGGCATGGGAAACAGATCCCCGCGGTCCCCATACGCGAACTACGAGACAGATGTCCTGCACCTCAACTGGGCCATCTGGTATGGAATTAAACAAGGGGAGACGCTCCAAAAATCCTGTTCCAGGAAGCCATCGACCATATCCAACACGTGCTCATATCGCTCAACGCATGGGCGCCCAGAGGAGGCGGCGGAATCAGGCTTGTAGGAGCACCGCCGCTAGCACCGAAACCAGATGCGCGATTGGTGCTCACCGATTTCAGCGCCTTGAAGACGCTTAGTTTAGCTGATGAGCCGAAATTGAAGGTTTATATAGCTCCTCTTGACGAAGAGCAGATACGTAAGCGAAGAGAGTTGCGTCTGAGGGGAGGATTGCCTGATGATGAAGTTCTGGCACGTGAGAAAGTGTTGTTGAGAGCAAGATTCGCGGAGGGCAAGATAGTTATCCCGGTACATGAGCCCGCCGGCTTTGCAAATATTACAAATCCTTATTTCAAATTCGAGCACGCGAAGCAATGGATCGATCGTAAGGCAGAAGAGTTGCCGGGTTGGAGCGCGCCGGAGGTGCAATATGCAACGATCGTTCCTGATCCTAAAGGTTGATGATGTATCCTCTTGCATTTTTTACAAATGTTGTGGAGTCGGGGGTGGGGTGCTTCAGGGAATAAAATCATACTCCTGACTCCTAAGTCCTGATGGAGATGGCACTTTATTCTCTTCACACCTACCACATCTTCGCAATACATGGGTATTGCTTGGGGAGAGCCTTCACTAGGGCTGGAAGATATCTAGCAGGGCAACATTGCTGTGGTCCTAGCCATGGGTGTCGAAAAGAACAACCAGGACAAAATTGTGCCTGGCTCATGATCTCCTACTATTGCATCAAGGTCATTTCCAAATAAATCATCCTTCATCGATCACTACCTTACTATATATACCACTTAGCAACTCTTCACTCTTCCTAGCTAGGACTTAGAGCTGAACGAATTTACTTCATCGCAATCTCCC